>JAJPUD010001736.1:375411-395064 GCA_023553655.1 Myrmecobius fasciatus | reverse complement strand
TTTTTTTTTTTTAAAGTATTCCTTTTTAAACTTCTCATGAGAAGTAATGCAACTTAGTAGATATACTCAGGAAGCATGTTGGAGTAAAGGAGAACTGGATTCAAGTCCTACCAGTAACACATGCTGGCCATGTGACTCTGAGGTGGACCATTAAATCTCTCTGTGGTAGCTCTCCAAGACTAAGTTATGGACCAGAGTTCTCTACTTTGATTGTTCATAGAACTTTTTATAATGGGAGCTCCATATTGAGGAAATCACAGATGCAGACTTATAATAACTATTAGCAATAGTAAGTATATTTAGTTAACATATTCTACATCTAATTATTAATAATGCTGTCTCTTATAGACCATTGGACTTCTCCACTCCTCACATTCTGCTTTATAATCTAAGTATTTATACCTCAATTCTCTTATTTTCTTCCTGACGCTTCATACCTTGGTAGTCTTGTTATGTTTTCTTCCCATTTATCACCTCCCCTTAAAGCTACACTGATCCATTTATTCTCTCTCACACATGACATTCCATATCTTTATTCCATCCTTGGCAGAGGCTGGCCCCACATCTGGAAGAAGCCGATCAATAAGCATTAAGTGCCTTCAATGTTCCAGGTGCAGGGATATATACCCAACAGAAATGTAAGGTAATATTTTTCTTCAGGAAAAATACTGTGTGTGTGTGTGTGTGTGTGTGTTTGGCTGTAGATATATATAAAGAGACAGATAAATAGATATAATGTATATGTATATATGTGTATTCATATACATACATGTATATATATAGTATATGTATATATATAATATGTTCAGAATGGTTTTGAAGAAAGAATATACAATAGGAGGAATCAGGAAAGTTATAGCAGCCTTTGGGCTGAGCTTTAGAGGAGAAAAGATAGAATGTTGAAGGCAGGAGGGAAAGCTTGGATGAAGCCAGAGGAATATCACATGGGGGTATGTAGGGCATTTTAATCACAATGGAGAATACTGCATCTATTACTGGATGAGAGTAACATTTCATCCACCTGAGAAGACAGACTGGAGTCTAATTGGGAAGCACCTGAAGTGCCAAACAGAGACATCTGTATTTTATCCTAGAGGCCATAGGGAGCTCTGGAAGTCTGTTGAGAAGTGAAGTGACATGATGGGACCTGTGCTTTAGGACATCAGTTGGACAGTTATATGGGGGAGAGATCTGAGAGAGCAGAGAGTTTGAAAGAAGGCTAGTCAAGGGCCATAGTCATGGCAAAAGATACTGAGGGTCAGACCCTGTTGTATTCATATTTTAATCTATGTACTATGGCATCCAGTGAAATTTCTATTCTATATTTAGCATAATTGCTACCCTATAAAAGCAGTGCCATGAGGGGAGATGGATGGAGCCTTAGATGAAGAGGGAGGTCTGTGGTCCACTTAGTTGGAGGGAAACTGAACTTTTTGGCTCAGAGCTCTGTTTTTTTCCTCCACAGCACTAATAGGTGTTCAATAAATTTTGTTGGATCATTTCATCTCCGTAACCCAATTTGTTTTTGGGCTTTTTTTTTGGCAAAGATCTTGGAGTGCCATTTCCTTCTTCAGCTCATTTTACAGATGAGGGAACTTAGACAAACAGTACCTTCCTCAAGGTGACAGCTGGTAAGTGTCTGAGGCCCTATTTGACCTCAAGAAGATGAATTTTCCTGACGTCAGGCCCAAGCCTCCATATACTATGATGCAACCTAGCTGATCCAATGGCCTGATAAGACTTTGCTGAATTGAACGGAATATTCATACAGACTTATTTGTATCTGATTGTTGTTGTTTTTTAATTTAAATTAAGTCTTTAATTTTATTGGGAAAAAAGATGTTTTGAAAAGTATGATTAAACTACAGAAATATTGTTTTCGTGCACCTGTTATAGTATTTATATGTAATTATAAAGGACTTAGCACCAGCTAATGATGTATTTAGGTTTTTTGAAAGTCTTTATATGAGAGAATCAATATTTTTATTTTTTAAATAGATCTTTTCCATATTTCATGTGCCAGTCTCTAGACAATTCTTCCAGAAGACCATTGGTTAACGAGCAGCCGCTTTTCCCTGGCTTGAACTGTATCCCATGGATGCAGTGAGGATTGTGATCTCCCCAAACCATTCCTAAGTTAGCCAGCTTTAGAACAGAGCTGTCTTTCAACAGATAGTTTATCCAGGATGCTCTGGTATGGAGACATCTTTTCCACTGGTTATATACACATCATTGGTCCCATTGCTACTTTAGGACCCTAAATTTGCCCATCAGCGGAAGATCCTGTCTTTGGGAACAAAATGCCCAGCCAACCCTACTCATTTGTTAGAATTATTTATTAGACTGGGTTATCCAGGGACTCGGGTTTAATTTTTTTCTCCCAAGGAATAAACTTCCATAAAGGGATACTGAAATATGGGAGCTACATGGACAGTGTTCTGCAATTCTAGAGAAGGAATGGTGGGTTCCTAGATTTAGAGCTGAAAGAACCTTGTGGGCCATTGAGTCCAAGATTGAAAAACAAAAGATAGTCCTCCAGAAGCTTATATTCTATTGAGGGAGATACGCAAATATCTATGTAAAAACCAGTATTTTATACTACAAATGGAAATTAATATGACAGGGCAGATAGATGGCACAGTAGAAAGAGTACTGAGTTTGGAGTTCCAAAGCTCTTTGCCAAAAATCATCCAAACGGGATCACAGAGATGAAATGATTCAACAAGTATTTATTGAACACTTATCGGCATTGTGGAGAAAAATATCACCCCAGAGCTCTGAGCCAAATACACTTTATTAGAGAAGTTCAGCTTCCCTCCAATCAAGTGGAGCCCAGACCTCTTTCTCAACCTAGGATGCCATCTCCCCTCATGGCACTGCTTTTATAGGGTAAGAATCTTTGTGACTTCAAATTTGATCTCAGCCACTTAGTAGCTGTGTGACCATGGGCAAGTCACTTTACCCTATTTGCCCCAGTTTCTTTATCTGTAAAATCAGCTGGAAAAGGAAATGGTAAACCATTCTAGGATCTTAGCAAAAAAAAAAAAAAAAAAAAACCCAAATAGAGTCAGAGTCACACATGATGAAAAAAACCCAACCACAATAACCTTTCTTTTTTTTTTGACTGATCAACACAAAACTTCCAGATTTATTTGTAGAATGAATGAAATTGAAAATATTTTTAAAACACTTCAATCAGGTAGGCAACTATAACTGTAAAGATGAGATCTTTGGGGGTAAATACATTTTTAAGGGACTCTCCAACTCTTATCTGTTCAAAAGTCTATATGTCCAATATCAGTTTCAGCACTTAAGAGAGTAAATAACAAACAACATGTGGGCAATTTATCCAAATTGGATATCCCAGAGATGACTCAAACAGAAAATAATCAAAACTGCTCATTATCTTTCCACCCAAACTCTCCTCTTTTTGATAGTAAAAAAATAGCTATTTTGTTGGAAACAAGCCCAGCAGAGTTTAATTAAGTATAAGGCCACAGTGTATCTTTCCTGCAATATAAAGGGCTTTTTCACATGATGGTCAAATAATCAATAGACATGTTGAAAATGTCCAAGATACAAGGCATTCTGGGAATGATTCAACATTCCATAAAACATGTTCCATATTCTTGTCACCTGCAGGCATTCTGCCTAAAGGAATATAAATTTTGATTGCTAGAACCTCAAAAAATACTTTTCTTAAGGATCATATTTTAAACCCAAGTCACCCTGGTTCTCATTGATTGGCCAATAATAGGTCCCAGCCCAAACTTCACTTGTGCTTTGTTTGGGTCCAGATGACTCAGAGTCAATGTTAATAGTGATTATTTCTATTAGAGCCAGAAATCCTGAGATTCTCCTCTTTCAGATTGACTTTGTTTTTGACTAAGTAAAAGAGGGCTCTTTTTTGCCTCATTTCTAAACCAGCCTCAATCGTTGAATGGATTCTTTCCCTCAGTTAAACTGATACCTGGGAAGGACCTTAGCTTAAATAAGCCATTATCTCCCATTACATCTCCAATCATCCTGATCTATATTTTCCTTCCTTCCTTCCTTCCTTCCTTCCTTCCTTCCTTCCTTCCTTCCTTCCTTCCTTCCTTCCTTCCTTCCTTCCTTCCTTCCTTCCTCTATCCACATATGGTGTCATATGTGTTTTTATCATCAGTTTACCTGGGCCAAGATTGGTCTTGCTATAGCTTGTTCATATTGTTATTGTTTCTAATATTGCTCTTGTTTTGTACTCAACTTGTTTATTGTTCTTTTGGGATTGCTTTCTTTTCTCTGTCTCAGCCTTCCAATGTTTCCCAGAATTCTTGAAATCTGTCACTTTTTACAATAGAAAAAAATACTATTACATTCCTATGCCAGAAGGTTTAGCCATTCTCTGTATGGATTCTCCATCTCTCCATCCATCCACCCATCTATGTGTATATCTATCTATCCATCTATCTATGTATGTATCCATCTATATCTATCAATCTTTCTATTGTGTGTATCTATGTGTGTATCTATCAATCGATGATGTGTGTATTTATCCATCTATCTACCTATGTGTGTATATTTCCATCCATCCGTCTATATACGTATTTATCCATCTATCTACCTCTGTGTATTTCTATCTATCTGTCTATCTAGATAACTAGCCAGCTCCCTATTTTGCTTTCTTTTCTTTTTTTCTGCCACAAAAAGGTGGGACTGGGACTATTTTGTTACATATAGGACCTTTCCAATTACTAACCTTAGAAAAAAGTCACCTAGTCCAAGTCTCTCATTTTACATATGATGATAATTAGGCCAAGTGATGTAGCCAAGGTCTATTGAGTAGAAATTAGTGGTGTCAGGATGTGAACCTCAGTTCTGTAGTCTCAAACCCATAGCTCTTTCCTTCATACTATGCTACATCTCAGGGAGCCCTTGTCTTTTTATGAACCTTATTGATTCTCCATTTCTTTCCCCCTTTCCCCAAAAACCATAAAAGCAATTTTTCCCAGGCTGGATCTGTAGTTTCCTTATGTAGGGAACTTTGGATTTTGAAACCCTTCCCTGATGCAAATTGGCAACTCAACAATTCATTTGCAACTTAACAGTCTTGAGCTGCCCGAGTTATCAAGAGACCAAATAACTTGTTCAGGCTCCCAAAGCTAGCACCCATCTCATCTGATTCCCAGCTTCCAGACTAAGTTCTGATCCCTTCCCAATTTCCCCCATTGCCAGAGCCTTCCTGTGTTTTTCAGCCATGTTTTCAAACACGTCGGTGAGAACACACATGGCACCCAGGGCAGCCGCCATTGTCCGGTTGGTAAGCTCTCCGACTTAGCCCAAACTAAAGTAGAGGGAATGCTGGTTTTGTGTCTGCAGATGATTGTGCCCCTAATTCAGCCTCCGAAGGTGAGCCCCAACAAAGGAGGCAGACTTTCCCTTGTGCTAATTTTAGCCTGACAGCACCAAGAAGGCACAGGTTTCCCACTCCAGCCATACCTAGAAAGGTCAGTTACGGCAAACTCCTGACTACTGTGGATAAGTCACTGACCTTGGTCAGTGCAGGCCAGAGCCCCAACACTAGCTCAGTGCTAACCCTTGTGCCGACCTCACTGTTATACACCTGTGCAACTTGGACAGTGCATTAGTGCCAGGAGACTGAATTGTCCTGGCAGGACTCTGAACTTCACCTGGCAAGATAAGACACCACAGACTGAGGTCCTTTCTTGAGCTAACGTGCCAACTCTAGGAGAGCACGACTCCATCGGGCTGGCCACCTTGTTCCAACGCCAAATGGACGCTTGCCAAAAAGACTATTTCTTGGAGAACTCGCACAGGGCAAGTGCTGGCAAGGGGGTCAGAAAAAGTGATACAAGGACTCCCAAAGTCTCCCTTAAGAACCTTGGAATGGATTATATGACATGGGGGATGGGACCACCCAGCATGGCCTGACTCATCAGAGAAGGTTCTGTGAGCAAAGCAGAACTGAATTGGCTCAGAAGAAATGTGAGGTGCACAAAGTATGTGAGATTCCCCGAGTGTTCACATGGACTATTTGTGTCCAACCTGTGGCAGAGCATCCCAAGCTCGTATTATTCTGACTGGACACATTAAAACTTAACTATAAAATAGTGATGTCATTTTGGTTCTCTTCGAGAATGAATAACAACACCCAACCAGCTTTCTCTCACAGATGACTTCCCATTTATGCTCAGGAAGTCAACTCGGATGGTGGCTTAATGGATGGACTCCTGGGTTTGGAGTTAGGAAGATTACTTTTCCTGAGTTCAATTTTGGCCTCAGACACTTATTAGCTGTGTGACCTTGGGCAAGTCATTTTTTTTTTTTAATTAAAGCTTTTTATTTTTCAAAACATATGCGTAGGCAATTCTTCAACATTAGCCCTTGCAAAACCTTGTGTTCCAATTTTCTCTCCCTTTCCCCAACTCCTCCCCTAGAAGGCAAGTAGTCCAATATATATATTAAACATGGTAGTAATATGTTAAATCCAACATATGAATACATAGTTATACAATTATTTTACTGCACCAGAAAAATAAAATGAAACCAGTAAAAAAAAAGAAAAAAAAAGAAACAGAATAAAATGCAAGCAAGCAACAGTGAAAAGAGTGAAATGGCTATGTTGTGGTCTACACTCAGTTCTCACAGTGCTATCTCTGGGTGTCGATGGCTCTCTTCATCACTGAACAATTGGAACTAGTTTGAACATTTCATTGTTGAAGAGAGCCATGTCCATAAGAATTGATCATCATATAGTCTTGTTGTTGCCGTGGATAATGATATCCTGGTTCTGCTCATTTCACTCAGCATCACTTCATGTAAGTCTCTCCAGGCCTCTCTGAAATCATCCTGCTGGACGTTTCTTACAGAACAATAATATTCCATAACATTCATATACCCTAATTTATTCAGCCATTCTCCAATTGATGGGAATCCCTTCAGTTTCCAGTTTCTAGCCACTACAAAAAGGGCTGCCACAAACATATTTGCACATGTGGGTCCCTTTAAGATCTCTTTGGGATAGAAGTTGGGCAAGTCGTTTAACCCTATTGCCTCAGTTTCCTCATTTGTAAAATAAGCTGGAGAAGAAAATGGCAAACCCCTCCAGTATCTTTGCCAAGAAAAATCCCAATGGAGTCACAAATCGAACACGGTTTTAACAACTGAACAAGAACAGCAAACTATGTGTCAGGCACTGCACTAAGCACTGGGGATACAAAGAAAGGCAAACACTGTACACAGGATTTTTGCCAATTTCCTCACATTAGAACGCAGACTCCTTGAGGGCAGGAGTCAAATTTTCACCTTTCTTTGCATACTCAATGCTTAGAACAGTACCTGGTACATACTAAGGACTTAGCAAATGCTTACTGACTCACTCTCAGAGACAGGAGTTGAACTGGGGTCTAGGATGTTCAAGGCTAGCCCTTGCCCCCCTAACCTATATAGTCTCTCCAGTCAACAGTAAGTAAATTGCTCATTAAGCAATTATCTTTGATGAACTCATCATTGAGTTAGTGAGTAACTACTGCCAGTTTAGAGAATTTAGCTGAAGTGAATTGTTCATAAATATATTATCTCGTAACATCTCAGAGATTTTGTAAAATGTTTATACAGAGCTCTCATTAAATCATCAGCACCGGTGGCTGAGCCCAGGACTTCCTGTGGCCACTTGGGTAAGACTCCTGGGGGTCCGATGTGAATAAGGCTGCTTAAGTAGGATCCACACCAGTGATAGCATCCCTGTAGCCAATGGGAAATCTTCATTTTGAAGAAAAAGCCTCCTAAGTCTACATCTCCTTCTCAGATATGAGCTCTAGTAGCTCCTAATACCTTTTGATTGCTTTTGGGTTTTTTAGTTAATATTGATTACAGGGGTGACTCTTTGATGGCTTCTGGATTTCTTAAAGTTAATATTGATTACAGGGGGGACCCTTTGATTGCTTCTGGGTTTCTTAAAGTTAATATTGATTAAGGGGGTGACCCTGCTGAAGATGAGTTGGACATAGGAAGAATCAGGGTTCCTTGTCCCTCATGGGACTCATCCACACAAACTCAGGCAGGCAGATGCACTGGTCTCACTTCATCCTCTGGCTTCCATCAGTGAAAACTTAATTCTTGCCTCAATTTCAGGCTGGGGCAGCTTCCCAATCCATTATCAGCCTCCCACTCCACAGAACTTTTCATACATATGAAATGAGGAGACTAAATAGTCAAAGAGAGCTGGAGATAGGGGTGCAGAAATCCTTGTAGCTGGCTACAAATAACAAAAAAAAAATCAACAAACAGACTCCATCTCTGAAAATCCCCAGGCACTATTTAATGGATGTCTCCTTTCACTTTAAATAAGACATCTTTTCCCCCCATATTTTAATCTTCTTTTAAATGAGGAGGAGGATATGAAGAGTGCGAAATTGCTGCTGGAAATAACATCTTAGAATGGAAATAGCCCTTTGAAATAAAGAACTTATATTCATGGGCAGAGGGACCACAAGGGCATTTTAGAAACAGATATTGCTGTGGGCCCTTTGTGAGGGGGAGGGGAAATGTTGGCTATGACATAACTCCATTGGGATATTTATCCTTGAAAGGGATGGGCAAAATGCCATCCGATGACTGGTTGTAAGTAACAATTAAGAAATGTCTCTGTGTTAACTTTGTGCACGTGGGTGAGCACGGACATTGAGTTTGTGTGGATCAGTCCCACGAGGGACAAGGAACTCTGATTCTTCCTATGTCTAACTCACGTCTTCAGCAGGGTCCCCCCCTGTAATCAATATTAACTAAAAAACCCAGAAGCAATCAAAGGGTATTTATTAATGAGCTCTAATCTAAGTACAATGTTAGGTAGTAGGGATCAATATTAACTTTAAAAAAAAAACCAGAAGCAATCAAAGGGTATTTCTTAATGAGCTTTAAACAATGTTAGGTGGTAGGGATATAGAAACAATTATTACTCCAGCCAGAATTCAAACCATGATCCTTTGAATACAGATTCAGGACATTTTCTACTGGAACAACACTGCCTCTAAATCTCCTATTCCACTAAATGGCACAGCAGAAGCAACATGGAGGGCCACTACCCCTAATGTTTGTGTGGAGCTGTGGGAGACACAAGTTAAAAGTCCTTTGGAAATCATAACCATGTGTGGAAATGGTCAAGTGGCCAATGGGCTAACAGGTCAGCAACCTCAGACTAGATGAGGGAGGAGGGGGGATGTTTATCAATTGCTGCCTGCCTTAGTCTACTTAAAAAATAAGTTAAAATTTTTAAAAAGGTTTCAAAAGAGAGTAAGATGGAGGATTGAACAGAGGAAAGGGAAGAGAGCAAGTCAGCATGACCCAGGGAAAAGAAATGGACCTGGATCCCAATCCCAACCCAGCTAGAACTTCCTGTAGAGCCTTCAAAGAGTAATGGTGCTTTTCTGGGTCTCAGTTTCTTCATCAGTAAAATGAGAAGGGTTAGACTACATGGCTCCTTTTAAAGCTAACTCTATGATTCTATTATGGGGGAGTGAGGTGAGGAAGAAGGGGACTATACATTTGTGAAGGTTTATAAAAATTCTTCTCACAGAAGAAAAAAGAAAAAAACACAGAGGGAATATATGATGGAGGAGGAATCAGATGAGAGCTTCATGGCAGAGAAGATCAGAGAGAGAGGGAGCAGAGATAGACAGTGACTGCTGACAGCATTCCATTGTAGGCAGAGGGGAATATATGAGAAAGAAAAAAGTCTGAGGCTAGACCAAAGTAAAAGTGTGTCTTATTTTAATTCTATTTTGATTTCTTAGGAACTCAAATTTCAGTGAGAGCAGACATCCCAGGGGTCATCCAGGGCATTCATTACCCAGAGTAATCAGTGTTCTTTACAGAAATGAATATACTTAAAAATCAAGCTCCTGGGCACCAGCCCTGAAGTCAGGAGGACCCGAGTTCAAATCTGACCTCAGACACTTCCTGGCTATGTGAACTGGGCAAGTCACTTAACCCCAATTGCCTCAGCAAAAAAAAAAATCAAGCTCTTAAAATCTTGTTCATTATCTTTATTTTTTGTAATTTTCTATAGCATTGCTGTGTGTAATTGCCCTGACTTGTCACATTAGTTGGAAATTTCTCCCTTACTACCTTTTGGTAACAGCTAAAAATATTGCAGTGAAGCAAAGAAATGGAGAGAGAAGAAATCCACTCTCTTTCATCACTGATCTCCATCTCTCCAAGGACTCTGCTAGGGAGACTCCACAGACTCAGACTAGGGTATTCGTTGGCTTCCAAAGTACCTTGCTGATGGATATGTATTCCAAAGGAGGTCAAAGACAGAAAGTAAGGTCCATTATACAACCAATGATAATTGCAGCACTTTTTGTGACAAGAACTGAAAGCAAAGCGAGTTCCTGTCACCTGGGGATAGCTAAATAAATCATGGCACTTGGAGGTAATAGAATATTACTTCACTGCAAGAAACAATAAATGCAGGATTCAGAGAGGCATGGGGAGGCATTTAAACAGACTTCCTATACCTAGAGCTAGAAGGAAACTCACCAGATGTCTAACCCTAAGCCTTTTTTTGGTAGAGGAAGAAACTGAGGCACAGGGAAGTTACGTGTTTTGCCCAAGATCCAGTTAATCAACATAACTAAGGTAAGATTTGAACCCAGAACCTCTTCCTCCCTGAGTGACACTTTATTGTTGTTGTTTTTCTGCTTACTTGATGAAAAGTAAAGCAAGCAGAATCACGGAAAGTCATTTCAGTGACTACAATGGTGTCAGCAGAAAGAACAATAAAATGAAATTAAAGGATGCCTAATTTAATCAACAGGCTTGGCCCTGGAGAACAGTTGATGTGGATCTCTTTCTCTTTACCACTGAAGAACACTACCTCTGTTGTTAAGTACATATGCTTTTTTCTCATTTCTTTTAGATCTTCCTTACAGAGGATAGCTCAGTTGCTGTCCTCCATAATTGAAGAGGGCCAAAATAACTAATTAAATAACACTCAAAAGACAAACCGTCAGTGACGAAGGATGGATCACTGCAGGGGGGAGGAAAGACAGGAAGGGGAGGAAGGATTTGTTTGGGAATTAATATAATATAAAATAAAAGATATTCAAAATTAAGCATATATGCATATATTTTACTGTATCCAAGGGTTAAACTCTTTAGACACCTTTCTGGAAGGACCATTTCTGATCCTTTGTAATTCTAGTGCCTTCCCTCTGTTGATCATTTCCAACTTGTCTTTGATATAGATTATTTGTACAAATGGTCTGCAGATTATTTCTCTTATTAGGTTATAAACTCCTAATCCTAACATTATTTTCAACTGTCTTTTACCTCTCTTTGCAGGCCCACCATGTAACACAATGTCTGCACATAGTAGGTGCTTAATATTGATTGACTGACTGACCCATAGCAACAAACTATAATGGAAAGAGTAGTGGACTTGAAGTGAGGAAACATCTAGGCTACAGTACTAACTGTGACACTAATTGGATGGCCGAGGGCACTGGGCTCAGTTTCTGAACTGAGTTGTGTAAGTCTCAAATGAGGTAATGCATCATGAAGGGCTTGCCAGAACTAAATGCCAATTACCATCAATGCTTTCAGGGAACTGTCCATCACGCCCTGAGCCACAGAACATTAGAACAGCAAAACACTTCCGAGATCATGACTATTTACTTTACAGAGAGGTCACAGACAAGGAGAAAGCTTCAGAAAAATGATATGACTTATCCTGGATCTCACAGCTAGATTCTGAGATAATGAGGACTAGAATCCAAGTCTTCTTACTCCCAGTCCCATGCTCTTTCCTCCATACTACCTTGCTGGGTAAAAAGCTCCCCATTGTCTTTGGTGACCCAGGGGTGAGGGAGGGAGGGAGGTATTTCTTTAGTGCAAAGATTAGTAAAATAATAATAGTAATAATAGTAATGTGATTTGCATAAGATTAGGTTTCAGGATGCTCTTTCATTATCAGGTAACTGTTTATTTTCATGTTGTGAAATACATTACTTACATGGTGTTTAATCATTTGCAAATTCCACCAGGAAGAGTGTTGGCACTTTGTTGAAATGTTACTCTTGCAGACTCTCTGGGGAGTATTAAGTCACCCAAATGAATTGGGTAGCCTCCTGCAGGCAAATTTGCAATGCAAAAATAGACCCCATAGCAGAAGGTTCCCAATTAGGGAGTCACTGCCTTCTTGAGCTGAAATTGTGCACTTCGCTTTCTGCAGATGGGCACAAAAGGTCTTGCGTTTCTTGCATTCAAACATTTTGTCATGTGTTTGATAATGAAAAAGTGAATAAAAAGTATCTGGAGGGAGCTTCTGCTTATACTGAAAAGTTGGAGGCTGGCCATGGGGGTAGCAGGATGAAAGGAAGACTGCACGTTGAGAAGAAAAAAGGCGAGAAGTCTTTGTGGCAGCCCTTTCTGTAGTGGCTAGAAACTGGAAACTGAAGGGATGCCCATCAATTGGAGAACGGCTGAATAAATTGTGGTATATGAATGTTATGGAATATTATTGCTCTGTAAGAAACGACCAGCAGGATAATTTCAGAGAAGCCTGGAGAGACCTACATGAACTGATGCTGAGGTAAGTGATTAGAACCAAGAGATCATTATATGTGGCAATAACAAGACTATATGATGATCAATTTTGAAGGACATGGTTCTCTTCAACAATGAGATGATTCAAACCAGTTCCAGTTGTTCAGTGATGAAGAAAGCCATCTGCACCCAGAGAGGCCTGTGGGAACTGAGTGTGGACCACAACATAACATTTTCACATTCTCTATTGATGTTTGCTTGCATTATGTTTTCCTTTTCAGGTTTTTTTTTCTTGTAGATCCAATTTTTCTTGTGCAGCAAGATAACTGTATAAATATGTATATATATTGGATTTATCATATATTTTAACACAATTAACATGTATTAGACTACCTGCCATCTAGGGGGGTGGGAGGAAGGAGGGAAAAATTTGTAACAAAAAGCTTTGCAAGGGTCAATGTTGAAAAATTACCCATGCATATGTATTGTAAATAAAAAGCTTCAATTTAAAAAAAAATCTAAATTAAACAAAAAAAAGGGAGAGGTCTTAAAAAAAAGAACACAAACATAAGTTTGCTACTTCATCCTTCCTATCAGCCATACCTGCTCCCTTCAATGGCCTTGCCCTCAGTTTTTAAGCCTTAGGGTCACAGGTGCTGGGTAGGATTGAGAGGAAGCAGAAAGTATGAGAAGAACCCAACAAAAATGGAGTCAGAAGATAGTTTGAAAACTGACTCTGAGGGAACCAGCTCTGAAGTCAGGAGGACCTGAGTTCAAATTTGACCTCCGACACAATACTTCCTAGCTGTGTGACCCTGAGCCGGTCACTTAACCCCAATTGCCTCAGGGGAAAAAAACTTGACTCTGATTGTTTGAAACCTGACTCTAGCCCTCATTGGCTACTATAACCATGGACAGCTCCTAATGGCCTGTGAGTCAGTTTTTTTCAGTTCAATATTAAAAGCCTACTATGAGCAAGGCACTAGAGTTAGCATAGGAAATACATAGATTATATAAAGGTAATAAAATAATCTCTGTCCTCATGGAGCTTACATTCCAGGGAGATATAGTATATTCACACCTAGTATTTAAAAAGAAATTTCAAGAAAGAGATTTCTAAGAATTTCCGGGTAATCAGAAAAAGTTTCACCAAAGGCAGGACTTCCATGAAGAAGAAATAAAGAAAAAGTGTCCTCCAGGGATGGAGGACAGCTCATTTAAAGGTATTTAGGCCTTGTTATTCCACATCTGTAAAATGGAGATATTTTTGTACTCTAGCTCACAAAGTAATTTTAAACTTTAAAGAACCACATAAATTTGAGTTATTATTATTATGGTCTTACACAATTAAACTTGTATAAATAGAGAAAAATAATGGTAGCTAAGTGCTGCAGTAGATAAAACATCAGGTCTAGAATAAGGAAGATTCATCCTCCTAAATTCAAATTTGGCCTCAGACACTCATTAGCTGTGTGATCCTGGGCAACTCACTTACCCCTGTTTGCCTCAGTTTCCCCAGTTGTAAAATGAGCTGGAGAAGGAAACGGTAAAACACTCCAGTTCCTGTGCCAAAATAATCTCCAGTGGATTATGACTGAAAAGTGACTCAACAATAATAAGAGAAATATATGGCAGCACCTTGCTCAATGCCAACCTGTCTCTCTCCTCTGCTCTATCCTTCTTTTATACTTCTGAATAGACTCCCCATTATCTCCAGGTTCAAATTCAACTTCCCCTATTAACATTAAATTCTCCATAATCTTTTCAGTCCGGTTGCACTTTAATCTCCTTCAAACACTTCACAATAAAACTCCAATCGCCTCATCTCCAGTCTCCTACCTTTGTCCTGGTTGTTTACCACCTGAGATGCTCTCCCTCCTCACTTCTGGCTCTTGGTTTCCCTGGCTCCTTCAACACTCAACTCAAAATCCCACCTTCTTATGGAAAGCAGAAGGAAAAGGGATGGTAGAGGACTATGGGATGGAAAGACACTGTCATGGAAACAATGAACATGAAATTGGACAGACCGAGAGACAGTGAAGAATAGAAGGACCTGGCCCAAGGGATCTTGAGGATTCTGACAGGACTGAACAACTCAGTAACAACAACAACAAAAGCCTTGGTTCCTTCATTCCTTTCACAGATGTTAGATTCTTGGGGAAATAAATACAAATTTAAAATCCTCCTCCGCAGACAGAAAGAGTAAGTCATTAGAAAGGGAAAGGAGAGAGAAAGAAAGGGGAAGATAGTCAGGATCAGTCTGGAGGTATTATGGATACATTTTACCTACTGCACATTTTCTTTTCATCTTCATCCCTTCTTTTCTTCATCCTCTCTTCATCTTCACTACTAAAAAGATCCAGCTTGCACCTGGCTCTATCCCTTGCTAGCTAGAATTGGAAACAAAGTAGATTCCCATCTATTGTGGAAGGGCTAAACAAATCATGGTACCCAAAGATAATGAAATCTTACCACACTTCAAGAAACTATGGTTCCAGAGAATTGTACTAATAATCCCTTATTTTTATTCAATAAGCAATTTTCAAAATATCATACAAAGGCAAAAATAAAAATAATCCCTGCTCTCTTATGAAGGGTAAATATGGACATTATCCTTATATCATATATCTTATCTAGGGAAAGGAGAGGAAAGGAGAGAGACAGCAAGTATGGAGAGGAAGTAGGGAGAGAAGGTGCCATATCACTAAGGAGGTATCTCACTAAGAATTAAGTTTATATGATCTTCTCTCTTTTTTCTCTGGTTTTTAGCCAGAAATGTTTATGTTCTGGGAGAAGACTTCGAACTACAAAATCTTTTAAAGGGAAAGGTCAGTTGCCAATAGACAGACTTAAAAGAATTCTGTTCTATTATTTTAAAGGGCAGAGGGGAAATGCTGATCCAAAAATGATTTGGACCTAGATTTATTAGAGAAGCCTGGGTTTTAGCAGGTAGACAAACTACTTATAATTAGCATATTAATTGTTTGAATGCAAATTCTGCCTTTTAAATGGGCTAACATCTCCCTTGTTTATACTATTAATTGGATTAGCCAGATCTTTTTTTTTTTTTTTCTTATCTACCCAGAAAAAATCCCATTAGAAGGGTTTTGCTAATTGGGAAATTAATTTCATTTTTTTTTGCAGTTGACCTCCAGTAAAAGTCCTTTGCTGACCTGGTTACTGCACAGTTAATAACCCCATTCAGCAGATGTTTATTCTGTTCTCATAAGCAGAGCAAGTAGTGTCTTACGTAGAGCATGATTCCAGTGCCTGGGCCAGGTGTTCTGTTCTCCTATGAGTTCTCAATAGTCTTTTACATCAGAGGTGTTGAACTTGTGAAGGGTAAACTTCCCTAACGCCTCCAGAAGGAGATTAAATTTAATTTAAAAATGTGTTACAGGGGAAGCTAGGTGGTGCAGTGGATAGAGCACCAGTCCTGAAGTAAGGAGGACCTGAATTCAAATCTAGTCTCAGACACTTAACACTTTCTAGCTGTGTGACCCTGAGCAAGTCACTTAACTCCAATTGCCTCAGCGGAAAAAGTGTAACAAAACAACTAAGAATATAAGACAACATAGGTAATGCTGATTTGTGGTTTTTGAAGGCATTATGCATCCAGCCAGGGGATCCATTTTTCCTTCAGTTTGACAGTTTTACACCACTCCACATAGCTAGTGATAGAATGTTGCATCCCGCTTCTGCCTACCAGACACCAATGCATCCCTCTGCCACCTGTGACTTGCCATTCTGAGTCTTCTGAATCTATGATTTTCCATGATTTACAGAAGGATCCTAGTTTAAAGTGAAAAGTTCAGGGAATAAGTCAGGATCCAGGCAAACACTGAAATCTAAACCAAGTTCTAACTGCTTGACTCTGGATCCAACTCCAATTATCCATATGCTGCATTGATCCAAGGTATACATAGAGGGAGGAACTCCAACTCCATATGATGTCCATCTAATGAAAGATCAAATACAATAATGTCCTTTTCATCCATTCTGTATATCTAATGTGGATGGTTGAATAACTTAGCAATGGTGTAGATTTCCCTTAGGAGGAGTGTCCTGGAGCCCCATAAAATCAGTCTAACATCATTTGCAAATAACATTAGGAGGCTCTAGTCATCAATAAAGAATCCTTTAAGACCTAATAAATATCTTTGATGAACAAATCAGGAGTGGTTTGGCATTTCTTTCTTTAGCTTACTTTACAGATAAGGAAATTGAGGCAAACATAGTGACTGGCCCAGGATCACATAGCTAAATGTGTGAGGCTGATTTTGAACTTAGGAAGATGAATCTTCCTGACTCCAGGCTGAGTGTCATATCTACTATGTGACCTCTTGAAATCAGTAAACAAATACAAATGTTGGCACTTTTTTCCCTTTTTGCTAAAAGTACTCCCTGTGATCTTTTCAATTCTTTTAGAGTCTTCCCCAACTTGAGATCTTTTTGGGGGGAAATTGATTCTTTTTAAGGTATGTGACTTCCAGCCCAGCTTTCTTTTATGTGTGTTTAATTAGGCACAGTTATTCTTTCCTTCATCTTATAAAGGGCCATTTTTCAAAAAAAAATAGTATTTAAAAAAATAAAAATAAAGTAATAAAAAGGGGGGCCAATTTTCACATAGTAAGTTGGATACAAAGATAATGGAGTCCAAATGAAACAATGGAACATCTTCCCAAATAAAGGATGCAAGTCATCAAAAGATAGCAAAGATGTACCATTTCTGTGTCTGTTTGTTTTCCTTCTCCTGGATCCAACCACAAATGTTTTCAGGATGTTTGAATTTACTTGCATCGCTTCCCATTTATACTTTATCAGAGTGGATACAACTGGTCGCTAGGGATACAAAGACAAAACAAAAAAATGCTCCTTCTGGCAAGGAGTTTATGTTCTACTAGGGAAAGGAGGGGTAGTGGGGAGAGGGAGAATTCAACCTGTAAATAGATAAATATGAACATGATCATTTAGAAAATAAGCAATAAACCACTTGTTATCTGTGTGACACTGGACAAACATTTCACATCTTTGTCCATCTGTTTCTTTGTGTATAAAATCAGGTAGTTGGACGAGTTTGTCTGTAAGGTCCCTTCTTACTGAATGTGTGATATACATATATGATATACATTTAATGCTTTGTTACATATCATATATATCTGCATAATATATGTATATAAAAGGTACATATGTATACATTGTGAATATACATATGTATATATATATATTATATATGTGCATATAATGTGCATATATGTATATGTACATTATATATTGGGTATTTATACACATACACACACATATAAACATATACACACAAAAAAAAAAAAACAAATCACTAACAAGTAAGGAAATCAGAAGAAACTTTCTGTAAAGTATGTCATGGAAGACAGGGAAGAAGTGAGGGTGAAAAGGGAATGAGTATGACAGTCATAGGGCCAGCCTGTGGGAGGGCACAAAGATAGAAAACATTGAGTTTGAGAAACAGCGTAGAGTTTAATTTACTGGAAAGTTGTGTACTTGTGAAGAGAAATGGGCAGCGAAACCAGAAAGGTGTCCCAGCACCAGACCGTGCATGGCTTGAAATGACAATCTGGGGACTTTGGGTTTTTCCCCTGAGACAATAGGGAGCCACTGAAGTCTCTTGAGTGCAGCAGTGAGATGCGCAGCCATGCTTCCAGAAGATTATTTGTGTTTAATGTGTGTCTCACGCAGAGCTTTCTGCAGGCTCCTGGCTTCCTTAGCGACTCATCGGTGTTTTATGCAATGATGCTGTCCCTAACCTTCTGTCGCTCTCCTGCGCTATATTTTGCAAACATCCTTCTGCTGTCCTTTTTTCTGGCTCCCCTTGGAAATTAAGCACCTGCTGGCTGAGAGGCTTCTGGGCTTCCCACTGAAGTGATCATTAAACTTCTCTGGAAAATGGTGATGGGACTTCCTTCCGGGGGTGGAGCCATGGTGGCAGAGATCAGACAGGAGTCTCTGTAACCTCCTCTAACCTCCCCTCAAACCAACAACATATGAAGCCTCTAGACTGATTCTGAAGCAAAAAATATCCACAATATCTGGAGAACAACACGATTCTAGAAGAAGATACTCTGGAAGAACCTCAAAACAGGTCTGTTTTAATGGGGCAGGGGGTGGCCTACTGAACCCAGACTGCAGCACAGGGAGACCGGGGCAGGGAGCTGGAGTAGGGAGCTGGAGCAGGGAGCTGGAACAGGAGTCGGAACAGGAGTGGGAGCATTGTGCTTTTCACACACCTGGGAGTCTTCTGTGAGCCTCTTGGAACAATTTGTCCTGATTGTGGGCAGGTGGTTTGGAGGGTCTGCATTTTGAGGGGGATAGATTGTGAACCACTGAACCCCTGATGAGCATCGGACCTAGCTGCCATTACACAGCACCTTAAAGCAATCAATCAAACAACAGGACTGATAAGCACCAGAAATAATTCAATCAGTGGAGCTGTCCAGCCCCTGACATAATTCAATCAGCAGAACTGCCCAGTTCCTGAAATAACTCAATCAGCAGAACTGCCCCAGGGCAAATTAAAGCAGCTGTCCCACCTTTGCCCTAAACAGACCTCACACCTTTAAAAAAAATGAATAAAAAACCAAAAAGAGCTCTCACCATAGACAACTTTTATGGAGAGAGGGAAGAACAGACCTCAAATCCTGAGGCCCCTAAAGGTAAAGCAACTCCAGAAAAAGCCCCAAAGAGAGACATAAATTGGTCTCCATGTCACAAGGCTTCCTTTGAAGATTGCATAAAAAATCTTAAAAGAGAATTAGAAGAAACATGGGGAACCGAAATGAGATCACTGCAAAATAAAATAGAAAAAATGGAAAAAGAATGCAATAAACAAAAAAATGTAATTGGTCAATTGCAAAAGGAACTAAAAACAGTAACTGAAGAAAATAAGACATTAAAAATTAGAATCGAACAATTGGAAATGAATGACTCATCAAGACTTCAAGAATCAGTCGAACAAAAACAAAAAAATGAAAAGATAGAGAAAAACATGAAATATCTCCTAGGAAAAACAACTGACCTGGAAAATAGATCTAGGAGAGACAATCTAAGGATTATAGGGCTTCCTGAAAGCCA
>JAJPUD010001736.1:346043-370411 GCA_023553655.1 Myrmecobius fasciatus | reverse complement strand
AATAACCAAATTAACAAAAAACATATGATAATCTCAATAGATGCAGAAAAAGCATTTGATAAAATCCAACATCCATTCCTATTAAAAACATTAGAGAGTATAGGAATTAATGGACTTTTCCTTAAAATAGTCGGTAGCATTTATTTAAAACCATCAGCTAGCATCATATGTAATGGTGATAAACTGGAACCATTCCCAATAAGATCAGGGGTGAAACAAGGTTGCCCACTATCACCATTACTGTTCAATATTGTATTAGAAATGCTAGCCTTGGCAATTAGACAAGAAAAAGAGATTAAAGGAATTAGAGTAGGTCATGAGGAAACCAAATTATCACTCTTTGCAGATGATATGATGGTCTACTTAGAGAACCCTAGAGAATCAACTAAAAAACTATTAGAATTAATCCACAACTTTAGCAAAGTTGCAGGATACAAAATAAATTCACATAAATCATCAGCATTTTTATACATCACCAACAAAATGCAACAGCAAGAGATACAAAGAGAAATTCCATTCAAAATTACTATCGATAGTATAAAATATTTGGGAATCTATCTGCCAAGGGAAAGTCAGGATCTATATGAGCAAAACTACAAAACACTCTCCACACAAATAAAGTCAGATCTAAACAATTGGAAAAACATCAAGTGCTCTTGGATAGGTCGAGCGAATATAATAAAGATGGCAATACTACCTAAACTAATCTATCTATTTAGTACTATACCAATCAAACTCCCAAGAGATTATTTAACTGAACTAGAAAAAAATAACAACAAAATTCATCTGGAAAAACAAAAGGTCAAGAATTTCAAGGGAATTAATGAAAAAAAATGCAAATGAGGGTGGCCTTGCTGCACCAGATCTAAAACTATATTATAAAGCAGTGTTCGCCAAAACCATTTGGTACTGGATAAGAAATAGAGTAGCGGATCAGTGGAATAGGTTAGGTTCACAGAACAAAATACTCAATGACAATTGTAATCTAGTGTTTGATAAACCCAAAGACTCCAGTTTTGGGGATAAAAACTCACTATTTGACAAAAACTGCTGGGATAATTGGAAACTAGTCTGGAAGAAATTAGGCATTGGCCCACACCTAACACCATATACCAAGATAAGGTCAAAATGGATTCATGATCATAAAGAATGATATTATAAACAAATTAGAACAATGTAGGATGGTTTACCTCTCAGACCTGTGGAGGGGGAAGGAATTTGTGACCAAAGAAGAACTAGAGGTCATCATTAATCACAAAATAGATAAGTTTGACTATATCAAGTTGAAAAGTTTTTGTACAAACAAAATGAATGCAGACAAGATTAGAAGGGTAGCAGTAAACTGGGAAAATATTTTTACATCCAAAGGTTCTGATAAAGGCCTCATTTCTAAAATATATAGAGAATTGACTCAAATATATAAGAATTCAAGCCATTCTCCAATTGACAAATGGTCAAAAGATATGAACAGACAATTTTCAGATGAAGAAATTATAACTATTTCTGGTCACATGAAAAGGTGCTCCAAGTCACTATTGATCAGAGAAATGCAAATTAAGACAACTCTGAGATACCACTACACACCTGTCAGATTGGCTAAAATGACAGGAAATGATAATGATAGCTGTTGGAGGGGATGTGGGAAAACTGGGACACTGATACATTGTTGGTGGAACTGTGAACGGATCCAACCATTCTGGAGAGCAATTTGGAGCTATGCTCAAAAAGTTATCAAACAGTGCCTACCCTTTGACCCAGCAGTGTTTCTACTGGGCCTATATCCCAAAGAGATTTTAAAGGAGGGAAAGGGACCCACATGTGCAAAAATGTTTGTGGCAGCCCTTTTTGTAGTGGCAAGAAACTGGAAATTGAAAAGATGCCCATCAATTGGAGAATGGCTGAATAAATTATGGTATATGAATGTTATGGAATATTATTGTTCTGTAAGAAATGACAAACAGGAGGATTTCAGAGAGGATTGGAGAGACTTGCATGAACTGATGCTGAGTGAAATCAGCAGAACCAGGAGAACATTATACACAGCAACAAGACTATACGATGATCAATTTTGATGGACATGGTTCTCTTCAACAATGATGTGATTCAAACCAGTTGTGCTTCGATGAAATAGTCATATACATCCAGAGAGAGGCCTGTGGGAACTGAGAGTGAACCACAGCACAGCATTTTAACGCTTTCTGTGAATATTTCCATGCATTCTGTTTTCCTTCTTAGGTTGTTTTTTTCTTCTTCTCTTCCTAGATCTGATGTTTCTTGTGCAGTAAAACCCCCCCCCCCCCCCCCCCCCCCCCCCGATGGTACCAAAAAAATTTATCCTATCTAGCATGTATTAGAGTACCTGTCATCTAGGGGTGGGGGGTGGGTGGAAGGAAAGGAAAAGCTTGGGGAAAAAAGGTTTTTTGCAAAGATCAATGTTGAAAGGTCACTCATATGTTTTGTAAATAAAAAGCTTTATAAAAAAAACAAAAAAAAAAAAAAAACGAAAATGGTGATGGAATCCAACTCTCACATGTTTCCCATTTTTCAGAGTCGGCGACTTATTAAAGCAAGTCAGCCCGTGCTTTCCTTTCCCATAATTGTTTTGTCTCATCTGTAAAATGAGATTGCCTTCGATGATTTCTACAGCCCCTTTCAGCTTTAAATCTATGATGCTGGGATGTTTTCTTTGGCTCCGCTCTAACAAGCCCAATGGCCCGCT
This sequence comes from Myrmecobius fasciatus, assembly GCA_023553655.1. Lineage (NCBI taxonomy): Eukaryota > Metazoa > Chordata > Mammalia > Dasyuromorphia > Myrmecobiidae > Myrmecobius > Myrmecobius fasciatus. The sequence goes on along the minus strand of JAJPUD010001736.1, from coordinate 367,692 downwards.
TGTGCACAAACCACTGATTCTGAAATGATTGGCACATCAATAAGTGCCTATTCATTTATTAGGACAGCGTTAACTGAATTTATAATACGATGAGCTGAAAGTTTCCATCTTTCCTTGGTCATTAGTATCATTCTCCAAGTAAAACCTAGGCAAGATGAGGAGTGGAGAAAGGGCCAGCTTTGGAGTCAGAAAGACTCAAATTATTCTTAAAGCATAGATATGACTGTGCTGTCTCACCCATGGCTATTCAACTAACTCCAGTAGGTCCCAATCACCTCTAGGATCAAATATAAAACCCTCTATTTGAAGTTCAAAGCTCTTTACAACCTGAATCCCTCCTAACTTTCCAATCCTCTTACACTTGACTCCCTCCAGTGACCAACCTTCTCTCTGTTCCTTGAATAAGACATGCCATTTCCAAATCAGGCCATTTGCTCTTACTGCCTCTTGGCTTCTCTGGTTTGCTTCAAAATGCACCAAAAATCCCCTCTTCTGCCACAAACATTTCCTTATTACCCCCTGTGATAATGCCTTTCTTGTATTGATTATTTCCATTTTATCCTGGACATAGCTTGTCTGTGCAGTTATTTTCATATAGCTTCTCTCATTATATATATTTACTGCATCCATTACTATTATTTGTGATGACTAGCAAGTATAAGCTAGATTCAGTCATCAATGCTTGTGATAAAGATTTATTCATCAAAACCTGCAAATAATATCCTCTAAAAGCATATTATTTGATCATTTTCCTTCATACCAGACTTGACAAGATTCCCTCTTTGTCCAACTGTAAGAAATCAGGTAGAGTTCTCCAAGGTGGCCATCCTGCAAAATCTCAAGTCAATCAGCACTACCCTCAAGTCAACATCATTTGCTCCAGTCTCCAGTGTGGGGAATTCAGGAACCAGCCCTAGGCATGCTGGAGGAACAGGATGATGGGCAAGGTCTCAAGTGGGATTTTTTTATACTTTTAGTTATAGATGTTCCTAAATCATTTACCTTATAATTTGATAGTTTACTTCAATATTATTGACAAAGTATATATTCTTATTTATATATATTATTGGCAATTGGTAATCTTATATTACCAATATTACTTATTATCTTATATCATAAATATAATATATTATCAAAGAGCCCCTAATGTCTATCAGAGTACTCAGACATCAAAGACATCGAGGGCATCCACTGTATCTTGGCCATCATCAATCATCCTGATTTGTTTTACCACTGGAAGAGAGAGCGAGGCTGACAAATTTGTGCAACTCTGTCTTATTTAAATGCATGTCACATTCAAGGCAAGACATCACTCATGATGTCATCAATTCTCTTTGAAAGGAAATATGCAAATGTTGCTTATTCCATCATAATACACGAGTGTTTGGCTAATCATTGAAAAGCAACTTACAGAAAAACAATTTTCTCAAAACTCAATTACAAAATAGAGGTGCAAAACAAATGGAATCAGTTTTGCTAAAATGACAAATATAATCCTATTAGGAAAATTTACTAAATTATATACTATATATTTATATACACACACAAACACACACACTAAAAATTCTTCTCACTAAAGATAATGAGCTTCTTGGAAGCAGGGATTATTGTTCAACTTTCTTTGAATCTTCAGCATTTAGTACAATGCCCAAAACATCGTCAATAAAGTCTTGCCATAGATACATATTAGCTGACAAACCCTGTGAAAGTTACCTCTCCTTTCAGTGCCTCCAGGTAACTTCCAAAAAAGACTTCAAGACACGGGTGTTTACCAAGTGGTGGAGTTTCTGGCAAGTCAAAGAGTCCAAAGACTGAAACCACAAGTCTCATTTTATAAGCAAGGTGGAGAAGTTCCAAAGTGAAAATTCAGACTCATGGATCTTGAAAGAAATGAGGCGAGTTAAAAATGAAGGTTGTAGAGAAAAATCAGAGCAAAGGAATACTTGTCAGGTATATACAAATACAAAGTCTCTCTTCCCACCAGTGTCACTGAGTAGCTGAACTGTCCATCAGCACCAGATTATCTAGTCATCTTCTGATTGGCTGCTATTACCATGTGAGGGGCAAACCATTGACTCAGGAAAAAAGGAGCACTGGAGAAAAGTGAATAAAGCCTTTTCTTTCTTTCCTTTTCACTAAATGAGAAGGGGAGGTGGTGGTAGTTGCAGTCTGAAAATTCACAGTATTTGGGACTGCTTTGAAGAGACCAGACCCACAGTGGAAAGGATCAAAGCCTCTCATCACTTATGGTACTTTCAGATAGGGAAAGTTCTAGCCAGGGGTTGACTGACTGTAAATGGGGGAAATTCCCTCAATGTCCCCAGTATGCTTATACTCTTGGATCAGAATTCTCCTTAATGAATCTTCTTGAGGGTATGGACTGCCTAGTTCATGTGTCTGGATTCCTAGCTCTAAGAACAGTAATCTTAGAGCTGGATTGTTGAATTAAATCTCAATGACATCACAGATTTAGAGCTGGAGGGGATCTCTACTGACCTAATTTTACAGATGAGGAAACTGAGGCAAACAGAATTAAATGACTTGTCCAGAGTCACGCGACTAGTAAGTGTCTGAGACTAGATTTGAATTCAGGAAGACAAGTCTCCAACTGCTCTATTCACTGCTCTAGCTGAACATGTGATAGTAGAGACTAGCTTATTACACCCATTTCCTGAGCAATCTCAAGGGGTGATAGAAAGGCCAGAACATGAAAAAATGCTAAGAAGAAAAATAATGCCACAGGAGAAACACCACTGATAAATAGGCTTTAGTTTACTCATCTATAAAATGAACAAATTATACAAATATAATTTATACAACTTAAATTTATATAAGTACATATTTAATTATATACATCATATAAGATGACCTCGAAGGTCCTTTCTAGTTTTTAAATTTTAAGACAGCAGGATTCTAAGATTTTGGTTTATACCGCCCCCTCCTTCTCTCTCTCTCTAGATAGACAGACAGACAGATAGATAGACAGATAGATAGATGGATGGATGGATGGATGAATGAATGGATGGATGGATGGACGGTGTCCCAAAAGTCTTAGTACAGTTTTAAGCTTCCAGTTACAAAATTATGATCCTATGACATCCTGACATTTAGCCTCTCTCTTTGTTAGTTTCCTATTAAAATTAGAGGCTTGGATTGGATGATTTCTAAGGTCTTTTGCTAATTCTCAATACAGATGGAGGTAGAAAGTGCTTTAGACATCAGGTAGCCCAAATCTCTCATTTTATCAATGAGACTCATACAAGTGGAGTTACTTACTGAAAGTTTCCCAGCTGGTAAATCATTGGCACAAGGTTCTAACCCATCTCCTCTGATGCCAAATCCATCATTTTTACAGTCAGATACCTTGGCAAGCCTGGCCACAATGCTGTTTATGCTTCTCTCCCGTGGCTTCCTGTAGCTTCCATTTAGAGGGGCTAAAAGAGAAGTACGATTGCAGAGATGCTGTATTTATTAGTACAGAGCCTTTAAAAGGCAAGCTATCATTTTCCCATTCCCTTCAGAGGGAGCCTCATTAGCACTTAGTCCTGTCTTCATGAATAACTAGTATAATCTCAGTGGGAGAGAGTGTGGTGTCCTGGATACATTGCTTGATTTAGAGTTAGGAAAGCCTGAGTTCAAATTCTGCCTCAGACTCTTATTAGCTTTATGACCCTAAACAAGTCACTTAATCTCTCTTACTCTCAATTTCCTCACCTGTAAAACTATCAGGTTGGACTTGATGTCCAAGATAGCTCTCTTGTAAATCTATTGTTGAGTGCTATGAGTCTTAGCATTGCTGCTTAGTACCTGTATAACATCCATTTTCCCTCCCTGGCCCTTAGATTACAAAATTAGACAAGTGCAGTAGGGTTTAGGATCCTTCCAACCATAATTCTATGATCTTATGATCCAATTCCTTTTTTTTTGAAGACTTGGTTCAAGTTCAAGGGCTATTCATGGACTTGACCCCACTGATCAGTATAAACACTGATCTGTCCTGTTTTCAGTTCTAAGCTGGCTCTCCCCTTTCTTAGGCAAACTTGTGGCTTTGGTTCTTGAAGGCTGATCGTACTGATGCTTAATTTATTGCAGATATCCCATCAGCATAATCCACTACAATTCAAGATCCCCTGACTCTAGTGATCTGACAGCCTAAGTTGCACAATGGCTAGGGTAATGGATGAGCAGCCCTAGAACCAGTCTGGTAGCCATCTTTTTTTTTTGCTGAAACAATTGGGGTCGTGACTTGCCAGTGTCACACAACTAGGAAGTGTCTGAGACCAGATTTGAACTCAGGCCCTCCTGACTTCTGAGCTGGTGCTCTATCCATTGCACCACCTAGCTGTCCCTGGTAGCCAATTTTTTAAATAAAAATAATCTCATCCTCAAAATATGTACATCAGGTATAGCCTTACACACATACACACACACACACACACACACACACACACACACACTCCTGTGTATAATAAAATCAATTTAAAGAAGTGTTCAAGAGTGCCTCATCACAGAAAAATTGAATCATCCAATGATCTGGAGAGCTTTGATCTCTACTTTTAAGGAAATAAAAGCATGTTTTCTGAAGCCATCAGTTGACACTTTTTTTTTGTCTCTAGAAGATTAAGTGATGTGAACAACCTTGTCACATTAGACTATCAGTCTGGGGAGGATGCTATCTTAGTTTAAATGCAACGAGATGATGGAAAGACAAGATTCAAAACTATCACTTCAGAAGTCATGCCGTTCAATCTTTTTCATCCCCTAGGCTGTCTCACCCCATTCTCCCTGCTCACATCTTATTCTATAAAGCCGGAGAGAAAACAAGCTGGGAAATCACGTTGAGAAGCATGGGTCCACTTTACGGTTCACTAAGTACTTTCTTTCCAGCAACCTTGGGAGGGAGCTAGTCCCATTTTATAGATGAGCTTGGAGTTTGATAGAAGGAGAGGTGGAAGTCAGTCCCTTTCACATTTTCTATGATGTTTGCACCTTTATTGTTCCTGACCCAAGAGGTGAATCTTCTGACTCCACACATTTCTGTTGGCTGTTTTCCATACTCTCCCTCCTCCTCTCTCCCTCCTGGCTTCCCTGGCTCCCTTCAAGTTATAGTTAAAGCCCTACCTTCCACAAGAAGCCTCTCTTAGTCCCTCTTAATGCTAATAGCTTTCCTCTGTGAGTATCCTCACATTATGTATATGTGTATTGTTTGTACATAGTTATTTGTACATTGTCTCCTCCCCTAGAGTGAGAGCTCTTTGAGATCAGGGATTGTTTTCAATTTTCTTTGTATCCCAGTGATTCATCTAAAGCCTAACACACAGTGGGAGTTTAAAAATTGCTTCTCAACTTGATCAAGGATGTTAAAAGTAAGGAGAAAACAACATCATCTGGTGTGGTCCATAATGAATGAGCACTGGATACAAATTCGATTATCTCTTCAAGATGCCATTTTGAGTTTTCTTAGGAAAGATACTGGAGTGTTTGCCATTTCCTTCTCCAGTTCATTTTACAGATAATGAAGCTGAGGCAGTAGGGTTAAGTGACTTGCCAGAGTCACAATGCTAGTAAGTGTCTGGGAACAGATTTGAACTCATGAAGCATCTTCCTGACTTCAGGTCTGATGCTCTATCCATGGCATCAGCTAGCTGCCCTCCCAAAAAATTAAAAGGATTGAGACAAAAGATGGAGGAGAAGAGATGGAAGAAATCCAGGGATGGGAAGTCAGATAGAATAAACATTTGAAGATGGAAACAAACATCAGAATGCTAAAGAAAGATAAGTCTTGGTCTGTGTGGAGTAGGGAAAGAGGAAAATACAACTGGTACAAGTGGTTGGGGCCAAAGAATAGTAATAGCTCATATGTGTTTAGCATGAGGCAACTTACAAAGTGCTCTCCTCATGAGAAGCTTTGAAGGTAGCTAATGCAAGTAGCATCACATTGTCTTACTGAAGAGAAACCTTGGTTTGAGCACACAAGAAATGACTTGCTGTTTGAATCCAGGGCTTCTGACTCAGTCCCATGGTTTTCTTGCCCTGCTGCACCAACCAAAAAAGAGGGGCAGAATTTGAGCATCACTCTAAAGAGTCTGAGTTTTTCAGGTGAAGATTAATTCTTAATGATAACTAGCATTTGTATAGAGCTTTACATTTTAACCTCACAACAATCCTGATGGATAGGTGCTCCTATTATTCCCATTTTACAGAAAAAAACTGAGGCTGAGAGGGGTTGAGTCTGGTGTCCAATATCTGAGGGTGAATCCTTCTAGGATTCCATCCATTTCACCATCTATCTGCTCCCTTTTCAGAGGGGAGCCATTTAAAGATCAGATGGAAAGTAGTGAAACAGAAAGAGAGAATGGTACTTATGAGATGAGTTAGAGCTGAGGAGGTAAATCATATGCATAGAATTGACTTGTAGGTTCAGACAAATAAATATAATGGAGACAAAGGGTAACACAGTTATTATCTAAGGATAGGGTTTAAGGACTCGATTTTTAATGTCATTGTTTTAGGGGAGCCTGGACTCCTGCCCTTACTACTGCAGGTTGGTGCTCTCTGTTCAACCTACCATCTTCAACAGTTGCCTAAGAGAATCATATTATAGAAAGTTCCCTTAGAGAGTCATATAACAGGACATATAATTGCTAGCTCACAAATCGAGATAAATTTTATTTCAATTTTCCAGCTGAGTTAATCTTCAGAGTAAATATTCATGGAGCATGTTGCAGACCCAGAATGCTCATTTTTGTTCCATATAGCTCTTTGATCAGCTCTTTCCTAACTGAGAAAGTTTTTTGCCACTTAGATATCAAAATTGGAGGGTTTTGCAGCTCTGATGAATAAAAAATGAGCCCTTTTGGGGTGAGGGGATTGGTTTAAAAATGTATGGGAGAGCCACCAGTTTTACAAGCTGCTACGATTGAGAGATGGAGGGTTGCATCAAATCAGGATGTAGGAATAGAGATCGAGAATTGATGGAAAGGGAATAAAATGATTTTTATGGAAGAGTCTGGGGGAAAGATATCATCTGTGTGAGGAACTCTTGGCAGTTGGATGAACCATATGGTCCCCACTCTCTTGCCACGAACTTGAGGTGTCTCATTCATGTGAAATGCGCAGATTGCATAAGATTCTGTTGGCTTGACAAATGGCAAAAGCAATGACATGCTCGAGATTATAACACAGCTCGTGTTACCTTTCAATTAAGTCTACACTTGAATAACAGGTATCCAAGTCATAACTAGGAACTCCAGTGCTCGGGACAAACTTGGCTGTCATGGGTGGGGGAGTATGGATCCTCATCCAGAAATCACTTCCCAGTTTGCTTTTCATCCCACCCTGGAGTACCCCCTATCCATAAGTGAGCCATGAAGGACTTCTTGCCAAGTTGCTGTGTTGAATCTTGGACAGACACGTGTTCTGTGTTTTTAGCAGTCATAGCTGTTTCTCAGGATTGGAAATCTGAACTATAGAGATGCATGCTATCCCTTTCCTAAAGAAGGAAGTATCCTTAAGAGTCTCTTCAGCAAAGACAGAAAGTAGCAAAAGCTGTGGAACGTATTCTTGCTCATTTCTCTGCTACATGGGCTCTCACCAAGTCTACAGAATTAGCACATAGGAAGTAGATCCATTCTTACCTGTTTATTAAAGCAGGGCCAAATCATCAGGCAACTGGAGCATCCTTGCCTTTTCTTCCCTTCCTTTGGATAGCAGAAGCAGCATTATGGACATCAGCATCCACTGGCAAAGTCCCAGTCACCCTGCCTTAGTTACAGCTCTAATATTTCCCATATTCCATCTTGTTTTTATTTCTCCTACCCTAAAATCTTTTTCTCAACATGATATAGACTCTTGAAGGTTAAGCATGTGGAAGGAAAGTTTCTGCTCTAGTTGGAAATGTTGCAAGTATGGACTCCCTCTTGCCCTGGTGATAGATTTTACATCAGTAGCTTAGTCTCAGCCTAGCTAATTCTAAAAGGCTGAGCACTAGATCAGCCAAAGCAATTCCCACGGAGTTGTTGAAGGATTATGCATAAACCACACAACACACACAACATACATAATACCACAAAATAGAGATTAGAATTTTTTTAAATGAATATCCTGATTTTTTAAAAAAAATGGAAAAAATGGTCAGGATAAGGAGCATCAATTCTTAAGAAGCCCTTGTTGCTGTCATAAAAACTTTGATGTAGCCTTCATTAACATTAACACATCAAATAATTTTTAAATTATTCCAAAAGGGATATATTTCATACATTTTAAATCAATAGTACAGGATATCACAATAAGCTAAGAAATCATATTTTTTTTTATTTCTAAGACATCATTTTCTATTTGCTAGAGTACCTAAAGTTGTTCCAAAAGTCACAGTGAAGCTTTCTGTTATTAAAAGCTGAAAACTGCTAAGACTTTTGGGACATCCTGTACTCTTAGTACTGATAAAATGTTTAAAAAAAGTTAGAATAAGCATGTTAGGTAAACACCCATGGAGAATCATGGACATGGAAATGAATCTCACAGATGAAACAGTATGAATGTATTACAATGTGCACCACAGGAGGGAGTACACATATCTACAAACTAATTAGTCCATGGAAGTCAATTCTTTATAGCCTGTGAGATCCATTTGGCAGACACATGATGTCCTGTGGCCTAGAGCAGAATTGATACACGTGCGGCCCCTCCTGAGTCTAGCTGGAGCCAGATTAAAACATCATTGGGAAAATTTAACAAAATAAATACAAATACAATAAAACATAACTAATGTTGCTGTTATTCAGTCATGTCTGACTCTGTGATATCATTTGGGGTTTTCTTGGCAAAAATATTTGAATGGCTCACCATTTCCTTCTTCAGCCCATTTTACATATGAGGAAACTGAGGAAAACAGGATTAAGTGACTTGCCTGTGGTCACAGAGCTATTAAATGTCTGAAGCCAGATATGAACTCAGGAGAATGAGTCATACTGACTCCAGACCCAGTGCTCTATCCACTGGGCCATGTAGCTGTCCAAATATAATATTTTGAAATTTCCCAATGCAGCCCATGGGAACCCTTAGGAATAATGGGGTAGTCTTCATTTCTACTTAAGTATGAAGCCAATGGCCTGGAGGAAGAGCACCAATAGTTGGTGAGCCTCCCTTCCTCCCTTGGAAGATACTCAATGAGATAAGGGACATGGATCATTTGTCATCTGTCCCAATAGCAAGAGTGCTCCCTGGATCCTGGGCCACAGATGATCAGGACACAGTAATGAGGGATCAGGGAGGACTCCCCCAGTTTTAGCAGATTTTACTGATAAAATGGAAGGGATAATATATATCTTCTCTGCCCCCCAGTTTAAGCTGGGACCTAGGACAGCAACCAACAATCTTAAGAGATGGATCTTTCTAGCTTCATAGGAATCTTTGTTTTGTTTTTTATTGGGGGGATTGCAAGGCAATTGGTGTTAAGTGACTTGGCCAGGTTTAGTGTCTGAGGTCAGATTTGAACTCATGTTCTCCTGACCCCAAGACCGAGGCTCTATCCACTGCACCATCTAGCTGCCCCCAAACTGGAATCTCTGAATTGACTTCTAGTTGTCTTGCAGGATGAGGCTCTTCCAACTATAGTCTTCTCCAAGGAGATGAGCAATGCTTTGGCATGGTCATAAGATCAGACCTTGAATTAATTAGATGACAGTGTTCAGGGCTCCCACAAAAATAGAATAGGAGTCATAGGACATACTTTATGTTTTTATCTAAGTATTAAAGTATTTTAATATTTTAATTAAGTATTAAAGCATTCATACAGTTTGGGGGAAGGTACATTGAGGAAAAAATAGCTATCCTATATCTGAAATCTGCTACTTTATGAAATAAGTGCCTTTCTGGAAGGGACCATCTTTGGGGGGGAAACCTTACAAGTGAGCAATACCTAGGGTTTGTTTAAGAAAATGTCCCTAGGACTCAAGATGGGAAATTAATGAGCCAGACTGCTAGGGAAAAGCCTAAATCCCCTCTCTCTGGCATCATGTTCCTCTAGGACTGAGTCTGGTTCACCTGAACCCAAATGAACAGCCCTTTGGCGAGAGACGGCGGGCCCTTGGATTGGGGGCCATACTTAGGAATAGCTCTCAAGGAACAAAAGGTTATATTGCTCTTGTTCTTAGGATTTTACACTAATGGTATTGCAAAGATCCTTGATGATTAACAACTGTCATTCAGAAAATGCTGTAACATATATAAACCCCTCTGTCACCTTTCATTCATTTCTCAAACCCTTGCAATTTGGCTTCTATCTTCACTACCTAACTGGAATGGCTCTCTCTCTGTCTCTGTCTGTCTCTCTCTCTGTCTCTCTCTTTGTGTCTTTCTCTGTGTCTCTGTGTCTCTGTCTCTCTTTTTCTGTTTCTCTCAGTGTCTCTCTCTCATCACCAATAATGTATTTACCGATAAATTCAGTAGTCTTTATTTTCAGTCTTTCATTTCTCTGCAGCATTTAACCCCATTATCCCTCCCTCACCACCTGTCTGGAAACTCTCCTATGACAAGGATCATTGACGGTTCCTTTCCTACGTGGTCCAGCAGGTTTTGAGAGTCATCATCCACACCTTGCCACCTATTGAAGATGTGCCCCGAGAATCTATGTCCCTTGCCATATCTTGTTTCTCTACAATCTCTGATCTCATCAGTCCCCTTGAGTTCAGCTCAGACCTCTATGTAGACAACGTCTCAATCTGCTTCATCTCTCTCCTGAACCTCAATACTAAATTATTTACTTCCCACTGGGCAGCTCTACCTGCATTCTCATAGGCATATCAAACATTATGTCCACAACTGACAGCACTCTTCCCCCCTAAACCCCTCCACCCTCCTAACTTTTCTCCAGTTTCACCCACCCCATCCAAAACCACTCGCCAAGTCGTGTTAATTCGATATCCTCGGCATCTCTTATTTCCATTCCCCTTTGTCTTCCAGCACCACAACCACCATTGCTTCCACCCTGAACTGTCCATCCAACCATGATATTAAACCTAGAGAAGCTATGTTTAAAGAGGAAAATGTGGGGAGAAGGCCGGAGAAAGTTTTCCCATCTCTCATTTAAGATTCTACACAAAAGATTTAGTAGAAAAAAAATCAAAGTGGATGTGGCTCTTTCCCTCAATAAGATAATTCAGACCTGTTCCAATAATCTTGTGATGGAGAGTCATCCACACTCAGAGAGAGGACTGTGGGAACTAAGTGTGGACCACAACTTAGCATTTTCACTCTTTTTGTTGTTGTTTGCTTGCATTTTGTTTTCTTTCTCAGGTTTTTTTTCCTTCTTGATCTGATTTTCCTTATGCAGCAAGAAATTGTATAAATATGTTTATATATATTGTATTTAACATATATTTTAACATATTTTTTTTAAAAAAGAAAAAAAATCAAAGAAAGGAGTTGGCAATTTCTTGAACTAGGAAAAACAATTGCTCATTCCTCCTCCTAGCAGACCTACCAAAGGCTATCCAATTTCTGGCTTTGCCATTCCACCTCTGCTTTAGGATGATACTTGAAAGCCCACCAGAGTCTCCCATCGGTCTACCTTTCCACCTATAAATGACTCCTTTTCACAAGTGAAGCTATTACCCGGGCCGCTCTATTTGTTCTTCCATGTCTGTGAGGGGCCATCTCCTGTCTTCATGCTGTCCTGCCCCCTCCCATCCAGAATGTACTTTGTTATCTCTTCTGGACTCACTTCAAGTATGAAAGCCTTTCTTGATTTGCTCAGTTATTAAGGCGACTCCCACACCCACCCACCAATCACAGTATCTCTTTTTTTATCCCCAAAGCTTAGCACAGTGAATCCACCAATGATAATTTTTAATAGTTTCTACTTACTTATCTGACAAGATGCTCTTTCCTCCTAGCAAACTATAGTCCTTTGGAGGTCAGGGTCTTCTCCAGCTCTAATCCATGATCCTACAGACAGCTTATTTCCATTTTTGTATCCTCAGCACCCAGCCTAGTTCCTGACCCCATAGCAGAAAGCTGCAAATGCTTATTGATTGGTGAACTGATTGGCTAATTGCAAGCACCTTATATATACTCTCAGCTGAGTCTCACAAGAAGCCTGTGAGAAGTATAATTATTTCCATTTTACAGATAAGGAAACTGAGACTCAGAGACATTAAGTGACTTGCTCAGGAACATGCTGCTTTCAAGTATCAGAGACAATACTCTCTTCAAATGGTGCATCCTTTTAAGCAGACCCACAACCACAGCCTGATTGACTTTGGGTCTCCCAGGAGGAGGAATGAGCAATTATTTTTCCTAGTTCCAGAAATTGTCAACTCCTTTCTTTATTTTTTTTCTACTGAATCTTTTGTGTGGAACATTAAATGAGGAATAGGAATATATTCTTCGGCCTTCCCCCCACTTTTCTCTTGAAGCCCCATGCTTCCCTCTTTAAGCCTGGCTTCTCAAGGCTTAATAACATGGCAGGATTCCCTCGACATTGAAGGATTCCAGTGGGTTTTCAAGTGATTTATTTAAGATGACGCCAGAAAAGCAAAATCACCAGTCACTTCAAAAATAAACATACCCCCAGTGTCTCAATTAGCTGCTGAGCCGTTTAAATGTCCAGCTCCTTATCAAGTGGAGGCAGGGATGTTTAGTAAAATCTTAGTTTTTCTCTAAGATGCTGAGTTCTTTGAAGGAGGGAGCCTTTCAGCTCTTGTTTACAGCTCTGAAAAGCCCCAAAATCCAATCCAGCAGCAGGCCCAGGATCAACGGCAAACTCTCCACCCATTGGATTGCTCCTCTTGTGAGAGGTCATGCAGCAAACCTGGCAAGCATCACTCTGTCCCTCTTATTTCCCCAATGCTCTGACCCTCATTTCTTATATCCACGGCTTAGGATGCTTCTTCAGTCACTTTCATGCCTGACTACTCGTGATCCCATTTTTCTTTTTTATTTTATTTGCATAACATATGTGTGGGTAATTCTTCAACAATAACCCTTACATAGCTTTCTGTTACAAATTTTTCCCCCCAACTCCCCACCCCTCCCCTAGATGGCAGGATATCCAGTGATCCCATTTTTCTTGACAGAGATTCTGGAGTGATTTTGCTATTTCCTTCTCCAGATCATTTTACAGATGAGGAAACTGAGGTAACAGGGTTAAGTGACTTGCACAGAGTCAAACAGCTAGTAAGTGTCGGAGGGTGCATTTGAATTCAGGTTTTCCTGACTCCAGGACTATCCATTGCATCACACCTAGCTGCACCTCTGGATGCTTAGCATAGTCCAAAATATCTTTTTTTTTCTTTATTAAAACTTTTTATTTTTCTAAACATGTGTGGACAATTCTTCAACATTAGCCCTTGCAAAACCCTGTGCTCCAATTTTTCCCTTTTCCCCACTCTCTCCCCTAGATGGCAAGTAGTCCAATATATGTTAAACATGGTAGAAATATATATTAAATCCAATATATGTATACATACCAAAATATCTCTTAAAAATCAATGCAATACCCTGGAGTCATGAGGACCTGGATTCAAATCTAGCCTCAGACACTTAATATTTCCTAGCTGTGTGACCCTGGACAAGTCGCTTAACCCCAACTGCTTCAACCCAAAACAAAAAAAAAGAAAAAGATAAAACCAGTTCGTGCTCTCAAGAAGCTCGCAGTCTTATTGGGAGTAAAGTTCATTCTGTAATTATTTAAAATACTTACAAAAGATCAAGGAGAAACTCTAGTCAGTGCCATTCACAAGAGTCCAGAATTTTTGAGATTCTAGGGACTGGACCACTGGAAAGAAATTCGGATTTCCTTCCCCCCCAAAAAACAAAAGCTGTTCAGCTAAAAGGATAGAAATCTATAGAGGTTTTGTGTTGTTAACACTGTAAGGAAAAACACTTCATCTTGGAGATCTTCAAGCAAAAGTTAAGTGGTTGTTGCTATATAGTAGAGGGAGTTTCCCCCCAGGTGTTTTCTTGGTCAGTCACATCCAACTGTTCATGACCCCATTTGGGGTTTTCTTGATAAAGATACTGGGACAGTTTGTTCTTTCCTTCTCCTTTCCAAATATGGACTAGACTAAATGGCCCCCAAGATTCCTTCTCTAATGCTGAAATGGTGTGATTCTGAAGCTAGTCCCCAGGATTCTGTGATGGAAGCAGGGCTCAGGAGGGAGTAAGTACCACATTGATCCAGGTCCAAGGGGAAAGTGTCCCTCCCCTCTGAAATGAGGGAGCATGCTTAATTAAATATACTGTCCCCAGGAGAAAAATCACCGATGATAATTGACATTAAGAATCCCTCTCTCTGTCTAAATAAAGTAAAATTCTCCGGTCCTCTGGGGCACAGTAATGTTCCACCTTCCCAGAGGCTTAGCAGGGCTCAGGGACTCTTCACCATTGTTGTTTTATGGATCTCTTGAGCAGTCAGCCTTGTGAATCCCATGGACTCCTTCTCAGAGCATGTTTTTAAATGCATAAAATGAAACACACAGGATGACAAAGGAAACGTGATAATCAAATATGCTTATTGAAAGACCAAGTTTATGGAGGCTATTTAGGAAGCTCTACTATCAATGATGTCTTGGCTGTTATCACTCATAATTCTATGGTTTGTCTGCCTTTACAAACATTACTATGGTTCTTACAATTTAAAAAAGGCATATATTTCCTTCAATTAGGGTATTTTTAAAAAATCTAGTCTAAGGGGTAAAAGGATAATGATTTACTATATTGTTTACCATCTGTTTGCTACAAAGTCAAAGAAAACAAAGAGCAGAAAATCAGTGTTATTGGAAAAGATGGAGCTGTGGATTACCTCAAAGGTGCAATCACAGGATGTTTTATGCTATAATAAATCCAGGGAATAATATGTTCATTAATTTACAAGTCTCCAAAACAGATATTATGAATTTATTAAGTAACGCTCAAAAGTACACAGTCTACTCTCCTAGGTTGCTTTCTTCCTCATAGAGAAAGTCAGGCAATCAAGGAAATGTTCAGTACCTTGAGCTTTTTATGACATGGCAGGAGACTGGCCATGAGAGATGTGAAGGTCTGCTCTTGATTTTGAGGGCTGGGGTGAAAGGGAGGGAAGATAGTCAAAAATATGAAAGGATGAACTTGACCAATTCCAGTTTTAGAACAAAAAATTTAAGAGATGGTTTGTAGGTATTGTAATTAATTAAAAACCAACCTGGATTCATCAAAAAAACAAGTTATTCCAGACTGGAGGGGTGGGGTAAGGTGGAGGGAAGACTGGAATCCATAGAAGAATGAACTTGACCATTTCTGGTTAGAATAAAAAATTTAAGGGGTGGTTTGTAGGTATTTAGAAAGAAAAGCAACGATTAATTAAAAACAAACATGGATCCATTAAAAAAAAAACAAATTATTCCCAACTGGAGTTAACTTTTATTTTTAATAGGTAACTAGAATGGATTCACCAGAGAAATACTAAGAACATCACATGCCAGGGTTTGAGGGTGACATTTGAGAAAGTCTCTCATGCTGTTCTTTCTTCTGGAAAGATGTGTCTGAAAGACGTGGACTAGACCTAATTGAAAGAACTATAAACTGACCAGACCCAAAAAGTAGTGATTAATGGATCACTGTCAATCTGAATGGAGATTTCTAGTAGAACAACCTTCATACAATTCAATATTTTTATCAATGAGTTGAGATGAAAGCACACAGACCAGATTTGGATAAAGAAATTAATGCCAGTTTGGGGATCCAAAAATGTCTCAAAAGGCTACCAAAATGGATCAAATCAGCAAAAATTTAATAAGGATAAATTAAAAGTCTTGTCCTTGGATTGAATCCACTTCTCAATTTTAGGGCTAGGGAATGATGGCTAGACAGCAGTCTATAGGAAAAAAATAGCTGGGGATTTCTAGTGCAATACAAGCTTACCACAAGGTGACAGTGGGACAGGAAAGTATTCAAAATAACAAAGATGGCAGCCTTATTGTAGTCTCCCTCAATGAGACACTGGGATGTTGTGATGATCGACTTGGGACAATGTCAAATGAAACATGTGTCCAGATGAGAGGGATCCAAAATGGTGAGAAGAGAGAAAACATATGAGAAGCAGATGAAGTAAACGGGGAAACATTAAATGAAGAGGGAGGACTCAGCAATGGTTTAGCTTCTTCTGCTTGGACACAGAAGAAAGAGCAATAAGGGGAAATTGCAGACAGACAGATTTTGAGTCAATCTAAGGGAAAATTTCCATCCTAGACCTTACCCCACTATAACTGGTTCTCAAGATGTGGTCCAGGGATATTTTAATTTCCGGTACCAAGAGAACTAACCCACGTAAACAGATTCTTAATACTCTTTAAAGAGTCCTGAGATCAAACAGCTTGAGAGTAACTACACTATACTAAGCTATCTCTGCTTCAGAAACATTTTCCAATGATGCCTTTACTTAGACAATTTCATCCTTTCCCTCAGCATTTTCTTGCTGAACTGGTAGAATATGGATTGATGAACTACTACTGCTTTTTGGTGATACGGATTAAACCCCAAACAGCAAAGTTTGTAGACAGTCACAGAATCTCCATGGGAGGGAACCTCAGAGACACCATACCACCAAAATTCTCATCCAACTTTTCAATCCTAAATTTACAGATCTGGAACTGAAAAAAAAAACTTTACAAGTCATTTACCAAATACTCTGTAAGGATGAGAAAACTGGAACACAGAGAAACTTAAGAGATATATCCAATATCACACAAGTAGTTAAAATGGCAAATTGAGGGTTTGAATCCAGCCTAACTCCAAATCCTTCATGCCTGAATATCGCTAACATACATACATGTATACCATGTATGCATATACATATATGCACACCTCATCCATACAAATACATATTTGTGTACATATATTCATATATTTATGTGTATATATTACATATTATATTAATATATAATGATATAATAATATATATCACATATATATTTACATGGATATATAGATATATGTGTGCATGTGTATTTCTCTATTGGAGATGGCCCATTCCATTTAGAAATCATTCTAATTGACAAAATGTTTTTCCTTCCATCAAGCTTAGATTTCTCTCTGTAACTTCTGTTTGTTGTTCTTCATTCTGTCTTTGGGGGCCAAGCAAATCGGATCCCTTTGCCATATGGAATTATTTCAAATGCTTAAAAATCATTATCATACCTACCCTAAGTTTGCTCTTTTCCAAGCTAAATAGATCTAGTTCTTTCAATGGATTATTTTATTGTAAAGTAATCTTCCTGGGTGCTTTGCCCAAGATGCCTTCCAGTTAATTATTGCCTTCTCCAAAATATGGTACCCAGAACTGAGCATGGCATCCTGTGAGAGATCAGACCAGGGCATAATAGAGCACCTGTTCTGGCACTGCCTTTCTTAGTGCCTCCCCCAAATCTCATTCACTTTCTGGGCTGACATAACACTATGGATTCATGTTAAGCTTGAGGTCCACTCAAAACGTCAGAGCTTTTTCTGCTGTCTAGCTCTACTGGCCACATCCTGGATTTTGAATACATTGTTTAAATCAGTGGTTCTCAAAGGGTGATTCAAGAACTCTTGGAGGAGTGCAAGACCCTTTTGGGGGATCCACAAAGTCAAAAGTGGTTCTCAAAGGGTGATTCAAGAACTCTTGGAGGAGTCCAAGGCCTTTTGGGGGATCCATAAAGTCAAAACGATTTTGTTAGTAATACCAAGATGTTATTTGCTTATTAAAACAATACTCCCTTTTCCAACTACATCTCTGTGTGAAGCCAGACTTGCTTTAATCAAAACAACATATGGCAACAGATTGAACGTAGAAGCAAAGAATCTAGCTTTCTCCTATCATGCCAGACCTTTAAAAGATTTGCAAAAATATGGAACGCTGCCACTCTTCTCATGGATTTTTTTCTTTTAGAAAATAGTTATTTTTCATTTTAAAAAAATTACATTAATGTGAGTTTATGATTTTAAATAAATTAACATATTTAAAAATAGTTTATCAGTCTCATTTTCTAATATGATAAAAAACAAGACCTATCACCCATGTAAACAAGGACCTCGATAATTTTAGGAGTATTGCCTTCGGCTATCAGCAACATCGATTTTCTTTAGTTAAGAGCAATTGAAGGTGAGTTGGAATTTTTTCTCTTTCTTTATGGCAGATGGATTCTAATTTCAGCCCTTTTGTGCAGCTCCTTTCAAACCTTCTGAGTTACAAAGACCTGGCTTGAGTGAGAGAGAGAGAAGTGCCCTATTGGCTGGTCCCTTCCTGGAGAAAACACTTAGTGATGGGTCAATTTCCTTGGAAGGGAGAAGTTAATAAAAGGGATATAAAAGTAAGAGATAAAATGTTTACCTACAGATCCCATCATTGTGATCTGATATCACATATCAGAGATGATGATGGAAGAGAAAGAGGGGTAAAGATGTAAAAGATAAGAAAGAAAAGGATTATAAGGGGGAATAAGGAATAAAATCATAGACATGCTGAGTTTGCATTTTTGAAAGATTTTAAGGATTATTGAAGATTAGGAAGGGCAAGAGAAGGAGAGAAATGTCTGTGAGAGGCTACAAGCTGACCCTACAGAGAGGAGTAAGAGCTATGAGAACTTCCCTGCCCCCAAATCTCTCTCCCACCCATACCATATTCCTATCGATAGAATTCCTGAGTTCAACAATTCATTAAATGGCTTAAGGCAGGGGCATTATCTCCAAGGTCATCTGTCACAGTTCATCAGAATAGTCTGGTTTATTTTGCATCACCACCCTTCATCCAAACTGGACTACAGGCTATTCCCCATCTCCCACCTCTACACCTTTGAACAGGCTGTGCCCCATGATAGGAAAGCTCTTCATCCTCTCAGCTCCACTCTTAAAATCTCTAGTTTCCTTCAAGAATCCCATCAAGAGTTCCTTTTCCAAGAGATTTTTCCCAATTCCTTCAATTGTTCACACTACATCCTTCTTAAATAAATATGCAGGGGGGCAGCTAGATGGTGCAGTGGATAGAGCACTGGTCCTGAAGTCAAATCCAGCCTCAAACACTTAATACTAGCTATGTGATCCTATTTAACCCTAAATATCTTGCAAAAAAAATCAAAAATCATTCTGTGTTCACTTATTTATTTGCATGTTTAATCTCTGTAGGAGACAGTAAGCTCCTTTAGGGGAGGGATTATTTTATTCTCTCTTCCTAACCCCAGCACCTGCACGTAATATGATTCTCAGACTGGATTCAACCCACATTTTGAACACCAGCTGTACATGTAGTAGCAGGTAATATGGAGGACAAAGACACACATGAACACATGTATGTATGTACATATATAAATGCATATGTCATGGTCCTTTCTATCAAGGTCTAAAACCTTTGGGGAATGTTGACTGGGGGGGGGAAGGAATCAGATTTATAACTCCTTGTTCTTCCCCACCCAAAAAGATGGATCCTCCTTTTTCCCAGTCTGGCCTGAGCTGGTCCTGGTGATGAATGCTGTCAAATTTCTTTCTTTATTGGACGTCCATCCATTCCCCTGCTGCATATTAAGCATCCTGAATTCCCAGAACCTAACACAAGTCATAAATGCTTGATATTTGACCAGAACTGCCTGCTCTTTAATCTTCTCTGATAAAAGAGCAATGATCTTGGACCTTCTCTCAACTGGGAGCCCAGGGTAGCCAAGAGCAAGTAGCCGGAGGCATTGGAGTTCAGAAAATGGAAGTAAAAAAAATGGATTCGGCAGAATAAGACAGTGGAAAAGATGAACTTGACTTTTGCATTTCATCTCTTTTCTCATTGACGGGGGGATGGTGTTTACCTTATTTTTCATGTTCTGTTGAACAGGAAGCTGTGACTGTGATTGTGATTAAAGATTTTGGCAAGAAATATGGCAACAAAATCACTTTCTAAGAAATATATCAGCTAAAAGTCAGACTTCTCATCCATTGGAACATTTCAAATTTACCTCCTTTTCCTTAGAGAAAAACATTGAAAATAACAGATTTTGCTCTGTACCAAAGATTAAAAAACAAATCCCAAACTAAAGCTTTCATCTCTTCCAGATTGTCCTTTGAACAAATGACTCAGCCATCTGCATTAAGTTGGGTGCAGAGAAGGCTTCTAGAAGATATATTGGGTTTTCACAGTTTGGAAATTTCGAAACTGGACTTGACCTTCAGTGTCAGAGCCTATTTCAGCAGCTCAGACAATCTATGCTTTCACACTGTGATGCTTCTCAGTTCTAAATCATTTTTGTCCCAAATCTTTTGTCTTAGAGGAATCTTACCCTTTCAGAGGAACCTGGAATATATATTTTCTGACATTTTCTTTCCTGGAAGCCACTAAATGATCCTGTTAATCCCTCTCAGAATGCTAAAAAAATCCTTAGCATCAATGTCACTGAGGAAATAGGATAGCTCTTGCACCATCATTAAGTAAAAATATATGTGTGTACATGTGCATGTGTATATTAGATGGATAGATGGTTGATAGATCAGAGTGACAGAAAGACAGAGAGATGGAGAGAGAGACACACACACAGAGACAGAGACAGAGAAAGAGAGAGAGAGAGAGAGGAAAGAGACACAGAGAGATAGAGATAGAGCACATACTCTATCATGTGTCAAATCATTATCATTCTATACTTCCACTTCCTTTCAGTGCTAAACTCCCTTTCCTCCATTTCCTCATTTCCCATTCTTTTTTTCAAACTTTCCTAATTAGTTCCATCATTCCACAGAAACTTCTCATTGAATTTATCAATGGTCTCTTTTTTTTTTCTAAATTCCTTTTTTTCCCCTAAGGTAATTGGGGTTAAGTGACCTGCCCAGGATCACACAGTTAGGAAGTATTAAGGTCTACCAATGGTCTCTTAATTACTAAACAAAGACCTTTTCTCCATCCTCCTCCTAATTTAGCTCTTTATGGTCTTTGATGTTATTGGGCAATGACATCAAACTCAAATTGAAGCTCGATCCTTAGAGGCTGCATTGGCTCAGAAGGCCTCAAATCAATATTATCTATGTTGCATTGTATTTTTATTTATTTTACTCAGCATCTCCTAATTACATTTTAATCTGGTTGGGGAAGCACTTGGAAGTTTTGAAAGATATTTTGGTGTGTTTAACCCCTCTGCTGTAAGGCATCCTATCTTCTTAGATAGTCTCTCCTCCGTCAGCTTTCCTGATACTTTTCTCTTTTGATCCACCTTTTCAGGCTCCTTTTGGAGGATCACTATCCATATTCTATCCCCTTTGGACATACTGCAGCACTCTCTCTCAGACTCTCTTCTCTTTCCATAAGCTCATCAGCCTCCATGGTTCAATTCTCATCTCTATGTAGATGACTCAAATCTCTGTCCAAAACTGTCACTTTACTGCTGTAAATATCACCTGGCTATTTCATATATATATATACACACACATATATATATATATATATATATATACATATATATCAAACTTAACATGTTCAAAATAAAACTCATTACTCCAACAAACTACTATAAATATCTTTGGCTGTTTCATATGTATCACAAACTCAACATGTCCAAAATAAAACTAATTTTCTTCCCGCTAAACAACCACTCTTCCTGCAAAATTTATTTTTTAATAGGTCCCAGAAAGGATGCTTCCAGCTACAAGGTTGAGCCCTTCGCAACTT
>JAJPUD010001736.1:313544-346033 GCA_023553655.1 Myrmecobius fasciatus | reverse complement strand
TGGTATCATATGATTCACATGATTAAGACTACTGAGAGGTTGTATTAACACCAGGCTCTATATCATACCCATCAGCCATCATCCCAACTCCGACCCAAACTATAATTTTCCTGGATTACTACAGTAACTTAATTGGTCTCCTCTTGGCCATCTCCTCTCTCATTCATAGACCATGTAGCCATTATAGTGATATTTTTAAAACACAGATTTGACCATGCCATTCTACTGCTCAAGAAGCTTTGAGGGATCCCTATTGCTTCTAACATGACATGCAAACTATTCCATTATTTAGAGCATTTCCCAACAGGCTCCAATCTAACTTTCTAGTTGCATTCTACTCTTCAATCAACCTGCTCTCCATGCCCCTCCCTGCATACAATATTCCACCTCCTGCCTTTCCATGGGCTGTTGACCATGCTTAGAATGCTCTTCTATCCTCTTGGAAACCTATCTCCACTCAAGATTCATCTACATAAGACTTTTCTTGATTTTCCCTCCAAAAAAACAAACTAGTCCCTCCCCACCCTAGAATACCATATTTTGGATATATATATATATGTGTGTGTGTGTGTGTGTGTGTGTGTGTGTGTGTGTGTGTGTATTATGTGTATATATATGTATTTGTATATATATGTATATATATATGTGTGTGTGTGTGTGTACATACATTATATATATTTCTTCATCCATCTATCCATCCATTCATTCATTCATTTATCAGGGAACATGTTCCACTCCCTCCAGAGAATGAAAGAAAAGAAGGAACGTTTTCCTTGTGTCCTTAGCCCCTCATACAGAGTAAGCATCTAGGTAAATCCTTGGAGAATTGCATTGCATTGCTTATGTCATATCAATACTTTATCTCAGAATTATAGATTCAGAAGCAGGGGTTCCTTACAGGTCATCCAGTCCCACTCCGACCTTAGTCAAAGGGGGGATGTGGGGTACAGAAATGTCTGAGTCTCATCCAGGATCACACAGGTAGTGACAGAGGCAAGAAGATCTGAGCTTCTGTCTCTGAATTCCAGACTAGAACCTTTTCCACGCCACTGGGCACCTCCTGCACACCTGACTCTATATCGAAGCCTTTCCTAAACCCGGTGTTTTATGAAATATTATCCTATTTTCCTTTCTGATTTCCTTTGATTAATGCAATTCTATGCTAACTTGATGAAACGTCAGGAAATGGGTCCCACCAGAGACATTTCCCATTAGCTCGAGATCAGCCTGGAAGGTCAGGATTCTGATTTATGACCACCAGGTGGTTTAGAGGGAAAAATCCCATCAGCCCACTTGGCTACTCGGTCCTCTCATCAATAAATCTGGGGTTTTATGGCAATTTGATGTGCAAATCATCTTGAGGTTTTCTTTTAGAGTCATCCCAGGGCTGTTTAATTAAGGGATGGGGGAAGCCGAGGGTCGGGAGATACAGGGTCCATGCTAACACAATTTCTTAGCAGTCTTGATCACGTGCATTATGTGTCCCAAATTCTTAATCTATGAAAGTCCCCCAGACATGGTCCCCCTTTTAAACTGACCGCCTCAAGCCTCTCCCCAGTCACACAGGTGATTTCCCTAAAGCGGGGGGCTCATCATGTCGCCTCCTTCAAGAAGCTCCCTTTCACCTCTGGGATCAAAGACAAAAACGGCTCTTTTCCAGAAGCCTCTCCTGACCTGGTTTTCCAGTCTCCACTAAGTACTCCTCCATCAGTGACGCCGCCCTCCTTGCTGCTGTGTTAACAAGACCCTCCTTCAGCCCTCAGCATCCTTTCTGGCTCCTCTCCTCCCTCAGCTTCATCGGCCAACCTCCCTGCTTCTACAAGAAGCAACCTCAGTGCCTTCCCCCTGCCAGTTCTTTCCAGTTTTCCTGCCATGGCTTGCTGTTTTCTCTGCTAGATTGTAAGTTCTGTCTTTCACCTCTTTATGCATGTCTAGAATTTAGCACAGTGTTGGGCACGTAATGGGTACTCCATACAGCTCCACTGATCGATTGATTGATAGATAAATGAGAAGTCACTGGGGAAAAGAGCTGGAGCCGAGCTGGTAAAATGGAGAGAAGGGGATCTTTCCCTGCTTCTGTCGAGGGCACTGCCAGCCTTCCAACCACCTTAAAACTCTGGAGTTGCCATTGGCACCTCAGGCCTTTCCCTCCCCTCCCCCACCTCATCACAGCCAACCAGTTGCCCAATCCTGTCAAGTTCATGTCCACAATTCCTCTGGCACATCGTGTCACACTCGGACTCCCAGATAATTATGGAAAGTGTTGAGCACGTCTTTTGTACAGACGAAGTTTTACAAAATATATATATATATATGTTGTATATAAATATATAATATATAAAATATGTGTTGTATATATGTATGCATACAAGTATATGCATACATATATACAACACAACCTATATATAAAAATATACACACGTAATACATGCATACATATAACTATATGTATGTTGTATACAAACAATGTGCTGTAAATATGTATGCATTGTTACATATGTATGTGTGCATGTCAATATATGCATATATACACAACACACAATATATATACATATAAATATATGCATGTTGTATATAAATATACATAATATATAAATATGTGTGTTATATATAAGTATATATAATATATACATATATGTGTATTATATACAAATATAAATATATGTGTATTTTATATAAATATATATGTAACATATATATGTGTGTTATATACATATACATAATATATAAATATATGTATGTTGTATATGTGTATGCACATGCAAATATATGCATACATATAAAACACATAAATATATGCACACAATACATACACATAAATATATTGTGCTGTATATAAATATATATAATAAATAAATATGTGTGTTGTATATAAATATATATATATAATATATATACATACGTGTGTGTTATATACAAATATACATAATATATAAATATGTGTGTTGTATGCACATGCAAATATATGCATGCATATATATATATATATACAACACACATATATAAATATATGCACACATAATACATGCATACACATAAGTATATTATGCTGTACATAAATATATATAATATATAAATATGTGTTGTATATAAATATAAATATATATATAATATATACACATGTGTGTGTTATATACAAATATACATAATATATAAATGTGTGTTGTATACATGTATATATGCATGTAAATATATGCATGTACGTATAAATATATACATGTAATACATGCATATGTGTAAGCATATGTATTTATATACACAACATATATGTCACCTTTTGACTTCCATTTCCTGAACAGAATATAAGATCCTTGAGGGCAGAAACTGCCTTTGTCTCCTTATATTCCCAGCATCTAGCAAGTAATGGGTGTTTAATAAATTGAATTTCAGACCTCAAGAAATCCTTTATTTCATCATAATAGGGGAGCTTGCACGTGTGTGCATGTTTGTATGTGTGTATGTGTGTGAGAGAGAAAGAGTGTATGTGTGCGTGTATACAGGGTATATCCAAAAGTTTAGTATAATTTTAAGATATTAAAGAAATGAAAAACGCCACCTCCCCCAACTCCGACCCTCAAAAAAACCCCATAAAACTGAACTAAGACTTTGGGGACATCGCCTATTTCACACTAGAGAATTTATTACTATTCCAAAGAATTTACTACTAAATATGGCCTGCTTCCTGACACTCCCTCTCCCCACCCTGGATCTGCCCCTTAATCTCTATCTGCCTCAGTTCCCTAAATCATAAATAGGGTAATAGCACTTACCTTACAGAACTGTTTTGAGAATCCAGAGATATGTGCAAAGTGCTTAACATGCTGCCTGACACACAGTAGGTGCTTAACTAATACCTTTCCCTTCCCCTTAATGAAACTCTACATTTGGCTGGGCTGCTCATCAAATGGTCCATCCTAGGTCTAAATCTACAGTCCTAGGTCTGCAGCCTAGACTACAGTCCTTTTCGGCTCTAGTCCCGTGGACCAATAATTGCTGTGAGCCGAGAACTACATTTAGGGAAGCTAAATGGCCAATAAATAGAACACCAGTCCTAGTATCAGGAAGACCTGAGTGTAAATGTCCCCTCAGACACTTAGCAGCTGTGTGACCCTGAGCAAGTCACTTAGCCCTGTTCCCTTCAGTTTTCTCATAGGAAAATGAGCTGGAGAAGGAAATGGCAAATCACTCCAGAGTCTTTGCCACGAAAATCCCAAATGGGGTCATGAAGATGTGGACGTGACTGAAATGACTGAACAATGTACATCTAAGACGATGTAAAATTCTGTAATCAGCTCGCATTCCCAACCACCTTGTTGGGACATGAATAGTGTGTGAATCCCCTCTGGAGAGATGAGGAAAAGGAGGCGAGGGGATTCTGTAGCTCGCCAGAAGCAGGTCATATCATGACTACCACCTAAGGGGGACCGAGTCAAGATGAGACAGAATTTTAGTCAGAAAAGGCCTCAGAAACCAATTTGTCAAATATCTCATTTTACAGATGAGGAAACTGAGACTCAGAGAGAAGGAACTAACTAGCCCAAGGTCTTTTGCTCGAAGCACCACACCACACTTTTCCCTGGAGGACTCAGTTTCCTTATCTGTCAAATGAAGATACTGGACTAGGTGATGTTTAAAATCTCTTCTACACTCTACACTTATATTATGGGAGAAAGATGTGATATCTGTAAAAACATAATTAAAAATGTCCAATAATTTTTACTCTTTCTCAGTGAAAAAGAATAAATTATAGATCATTTCTCCCTTTGCTGCAACTTAGTGTTTTAAAATGTAGGCCAGACAAAGTTGTGAAGAGGGGATGGGAAAGTCCATGTCCTGTCTTATTCCCTACTAGTACTTTGATGGTTCTGAAAAATTCTCCAAGAGAGAACATCCAGGGGAATGTCTTGAAACATCGATTTGCCCTGCACTGATTGGGTCAGATAAGTTTGTCAAAAGATTAATCAGTATCAGGGGACACAATTTATCCCATGGCTAGGACATGATGCATTTAATAATCAACTTTTCCCATCAGAGAGACTGGCCAGAGCTTAGATACATGTGACAAAGCCTTCAGGAAACCAGCATATCACCTCCACACCAGGAGCAGATGTCGGGGGAAAGCTCTGCTGGACACGGAATAAATACTTATTAGTAGAAATGACTGCCCCATTACTGATTACATCTTGGGAAGTCACTACTCTCTCCATTCTCTAGGAAACTCTCTTTAAGATCCAATTGCAAAGAGAGAGTCTTCATGCAGAAGTTCCCTACATGAATGGTACCCTAGGTTCAGTCCCGATCACTCTTCCAGAGACACACTATTCATCATGGAACCTGAGACTGATGGAACTGAGAGGTACCTCAGAGACCCCCTTGTCCAAGAGTTCTTAACTCAAGTTCCATAAACTAGTTTTTGTTCTACTATAGCTCGATAATGGTCAATATAATTAACTTCTTTTGTATTTCTATATGTATTAATATGCCCACCCCAACAAGTATTCATTTACTTTTCCTTTCTGAAGGAAACTCACTTACTCCCTAGGCAGCCCATTCTACTTTTTGAGCACTAGGACTGTCAGTAAGTGTTCCCTTCTAGCAAGCTTAATTCTGTTGTGTCTTCCCCCTCTTCTTCTTGGCTATCCCTTCTGGTGATGGGCCAATTTGTTCAATAGTCCTCAAGGCCCATCACCATCTTGGTTGTTCTCCTCTGAATTTTCTCCATCTTGTTTGTACCCTTCCTAAAAGAAAGTCCTCAGAATTACATTAAAGCTATCTCCCAAAGTGAGAGGATTTCGATGGACAAAGGTTATCAAAAAGAGATGAAAAAGAAAATATCAACAGTCGTCCAGTTCAACAAGAATTGTATTTGTTTCCATTTCAACAAATTCATACAAGTGCTTAAAAATCTTTTTAAATTACATCTTCATGAATTCCATGAATATCGCTGTATTTCATGATCCCAAAAAAAGAGGTATTTTGGACATACAATCAGAAATGTGTTCACAGTGAAAGCAAAATATATTGGCGTTAAAAATATAGCCAAGTTATGGATCCGGAATGGGAAGCCATTTCTAACAACCAGTTCATTTGGTCTTTAATATTACTGAGAAAATATTTTTTGACGTGTTGGGAATTTTTATGCTGTCTCTTCTTCTTATTATTATTATTCCTCCTACAGTAGAATTCAAGCCCACTCCCTTTCCCCTGTAAAGTTAGTACTTCCAGTCCACCAATGAGTCTGAAAATTACAAAGTACAGCAAATATCTTTGTGATTGAGTTTGAGTCACATACAAAGCCAGTAGCAAAAATATGTAACAAAATTTATGTAAAACAAATATTTTCCTATCCTTATATACAGAATATCTTCCTTCTCTTTTCCCCTCCCCCCTTCACTCTTCCTCCAAAATAGATGGGAAAACAAAACAAACCAAAGAAAACACAAAAATCTAGTTCCTAGTTTGTGGAAACTCTGAATGGGGCAAGTGAAAATCTAACCAAGGTAAGGTGGTTAATTTTGCTCCCTTGCCACAGGTGCTGAATGACAACATTCACAGAAACCAAAAAAGGTATCTGTCTTCCTCAACAAACATGAACAAGCAATTATTAGGAGAGCTGAAAAATTTTTTTAAGAAGACAGTAGATTGTTTTTCAGACTTTTGCTTTAACACCTCCACAATTTGGGGGTCGAGGAAGCGGGCAACACAGTACGTTTGTTGCCGGGTTCTGAAGGCGTGCACGGAAAAAAAGAAGTATTTCGTTTAAAATGTACAATGGCCCAGGTGGAACCTTCACATGCATTTATTCCAAGACTGCCCATTTTTACAACACTGACGACAAAAGACTCGGGCAACCTTGGGAAAACAACACGGCATCTATTTACAGAATTGTCCATATTCCGTCAAAGGATACCAGGACTGCAAAACAAAACCCAGCAAGACCCGGAGCTCTCCTACAGTCTAAGGAGGAAATAAATCTCTGGTTTGTCCTCAATGCTGGGCTCGGTCTGGAGGACCGCATCATCGGCGCAAAACTGGTCCATGTAGCCGCTGAAAAGGGAAGCGCAAGCTCCTTCGGGAATCCCGCGGCCCTCCAGGTTATTCAGGTAGCCTGCAATGTAGGAGCCGGTGGAGTGTCTGTTCGCTACCGGGACAGGCACAGTAGGCTTGCTTCTCAGCACCACTCCCGCAGCATTGCTGGAGGGCAAAGGCCGCTGCTTGCCCGCCTCCTGCCTCTCCTTGGCCCGGCTGGCGATGTTCCGCACCCGGCTCTGGCTCCGGGAGGACAGCTTTCGCACCAGCGCCCTGGGGTACGCCTTCTCCTCAGGCCTCGGGCACAGCCCGTAGGGGCTGTCTTCCTGGTCGAAAGACACGAGTTTTCGGAGCTGCTCGGTCAGAGCATCGGCAGACTCCATCCCTTTGGCTTTCCAGGTGGCGCCTTTCTTGTCTTGCAGAGCGGCTGCGATGAAGCTTTTGCTTATGCACTGGTACTTGCTTTCGAAATTGCAAGAGATGTCATCTGACGTCAAGTCTCCCAGGCTTTTGGATTTACAAGGGCTGGGCTGCTTCCGAGCTGCTAAAGAAGGGCCCGCGGGCTGCGGCAGACCCCGAGGATCAGCTCCCAGGGGGAGACAAGCTGTGCCGTTCGGAGCCTCCGAACACTGCACGTAATTGTTGCACGCAAAGCCGGCCCTCTGAGAAGCTGGACAAGAAATACTGCGGGTTTTTAGCATGTGCTTGTGGTTGGAAAGTCTGAGGGGAGCTGGATGGAGGAAGCCATTTCCGGAGCTTCTTGGACAGGGTGAATCCATCTCTTGGCAATGCTTTAATTTCAAAGGGGATGCAAGTTGACTCATATCCTCCCTCTTATACTCATGGGTTGTTACCAAGAGATCCCGTGAATCTCCAACTTCTACTAAGCTGCTCTCTGCTGAATTTTGACAAAGGGTGCGATCAATTATATCATCTAGCATCAAATCACTGGAAGTGGAGATACCACAAATGGCACCATTTTCCCAAAGCTTCCCACAATTCTTCTGGGGGCTTTTGGTCAACGGGAATGGACGGGCAATACGACCCCCAGGGACACGGAAATTGGTCTTGTCATTCGGTTCAGCCAGGAATCTGGACCCCGGGACCGGAGTGAGAATAGCCTCGTGAATGATGGTGTACGTGGAATACTCTGTTGTTGTCTCAGGGCTGGAGCAGACGGTTGTCTCAGGTGAGGAATACTGAGATGACCACCCAGACTTTGAGTTAGAAAAGTTACTTTTGAGGGTTGATTTTGGGTCACTAGCGAGCGAGGGGGGTTGTTTTGACGGTACACCGTAAGTCTGGCCGGTACCTCCAAGTCTTGAAACAGCTCGGAGTTGTGTTTGATCCTTGGTAACATCCAGCTGGCTAATCAAGGCCGAGATTGAACTGCCAAGTTCACTCTCATTGGTTAATGTGACGTTGTCAATAAGCTGTGAAAGTTCACTGTCTTGCATAATTGCAGTAGAATGTAAGACATGGCCATCAGAGCAAACGGCAGAAACGTCTGTCAAAGAGAAGGACGTCACAAGATCGCTGGTCCTTCCATCCGCTTCCCTAACATTCAGAGTCTCCGGCTGGCTCTGAGAAGAGGAATTTCCTAACAACGTCCCCTTTGTTTCAGAAGAAAAAGTGTTTGCATTTGCCCTTGTTCCTGTCTCATCTGTAGTGCAGCGTGGGGTCCCGGAAAGCTGGATGCCCCTTTGGTGTCTTGGTGAAATGAACTGTTTGGGAGACAGATTTTTTGGAAAGTCAGTGTGCACGGGGGATTGGGCTTGCCTACCCTGAGAGTCTAGGGCTCCTGATTCTTCTTCTAAGGCCAGGGCGTTTTTAGCAAGAGAGATGAAAGGATCCACCTGGCTGCCATTTTTGTGGAGCGTTGAGGAGGGTGAAGATGGCGTTTTATCAAGATTTGTCAAGCTTTGCTCCTTTGCATTGGATTTCTCCCTTTCTGTATTGCCCTTATTTTCTGCTAAATGAAACAAACAAAAAGTTAGTCATCCAGGACATTTTCCATCATACCTGGAAACATCAAACTTTTTTTTTGTCTTTAGACAGACAAATGGAGAATGTAGAATTAGTTAAAACTGTGACAATTTACTCATGGGATTGTAATCTATGTAATGGATAAATGGTAAAGATAAGTCAGCAGGCACGCCGTTGAAACTTTGCACTTTGTGTGTATTACATCAACACATGATGTAATAATGCTGGTTGTAAGTCAATGTCAATGAGGTACTATACTTGCACATTAAAGATTACCTTTGGCTGCCTCCTATTCAGATTTGTACTATACAGAAGCATGGTAATAAAAACAGAACAAGACAGCTCTGTTAAACAACACATCATCACAATTGCAGACAAAAGACGCTTTTAGAAAATCTCAAAGATATACACCAATAAACTAAAAATGACACACATTATTATTTGGTTGTAAAAGGCATCTTTTCCTGTAAAGGTCTAACTTAACTGATGATCTTAAAAAATCTACATGGGCAGGTTTGCATTTCTGCATTAAAATACACACATACACACATATAAACATAGATGGGGAAAATGATCTTTTTCTTCCTTGGCTAAAACCTCTCTTTTTTGCTTATTTAAAATGCACAAATCACATTTGGAATGGCATTTTTAATAATGGCCAGAAGTTAGGGAAATAAAGGAAAATATAAAGCCACATATATTGCCTTTCCATCATTTTAAACACTCTTAGAACTTCTCTAGCATAGAGCTTTGCAGAGAAAAGGAACTCAAGCCATGTATATTGCCTTTCCATCATTTTAAGCACTCTTAGAACTTATCTAGCTTTGCATAGAAAAGGAACTCAGGCCATGTATATTGCCTTTCCATCATTTTAAGCACTCTTAGAACTTATCTAGCTTTGCATAGAAAAGGAACTCAAGCCATGTATATTGCCTTTCCATCATTTTAAGCACTCTTAGAACTTATCTAGCTTTGCATAGAAAAGGAACTCAAGCCATGTATATTGCCTTTCCATCATTTTAAGCACTCTTAGAACTTATCTAGCACAGGGCTTTGCATAGAAAAGGAACTCAAGCCATGTATATTGCCTTTCCATCATTTTAAGCACTCTTAGAACTTCTCTAGCATAGAGATTTGCATGGAGAAGGAACTATTTATTGAGATCTTTTGTAAAAACTCCAAAATATTTTGGAACCATGATAAAAAAGAAATAGAACATGATTTGATTCTCTTTTTTCTTCATAAAAATGCTTTCTCATAACAAACAAAAAAGAATATGATATTTAAAAAGCAAGTTTTCATCTGCAGCAAAACTGTCTTCCATAATAAAAAAAACAAAATATGTCATATAGTAATAACCTCAAGTGAAAAGTCTTACAACAGGCTTCTACTTTTGATGCTCTGAAAAGCCTGGACTTCATATTGTCAATATAAGAAGAGAATGAAAAGAAATTTTTCATCAAAAAAGATTCCTTATCTGGAAAAAAAAGCATTAACATTGTTAAGCTGGAAACTAATCCAGAGTTCATGTTTCCATGGCCTTCTGTCCAAAACTCTTGATTTAATTACAGTCAATTTTGTTGTGGTATATTATGTCTTATACCATACACCGTATTACATATTCTATCAGATCCCATCATGTGATGATTCTATGTGTGTGTTTTAAAACCAAACCCTTTTTTGAGTCTTAGTTAAGCTGGAAACTAATCCAGAGCTCGTGTTTCCATGGCTTTCTTTCCAAAAATCCTGATTTAATTACAATTTTTGCTGTGTTATATTATATTTTACACCATATATTACCGATTCTGTCAGATCCTATCATGTTATGATTCTCTATGTGTGTTTTGACAGTCTTGGTAAAGCATGGATTATATTTCATATATCTTCCCCTCAGAAAATGCTTTTAAGGAGTCCTGTTTTTCCTTAAAAATGGCTCCCATCTAAAATCAATTCAAAAGCACGTGTGTGACAAAGCGCACAACTGAGAGTGAACTGCCCACCCGAGGGAAGAATACTTCTGAGGACTCGGGCTACAGATTCCCAGAGCAAGGCTGACAAAGGCCCCTTGGAAAATGGCTGTGGGCTACCTTTGCCCTGGGAACAACAAGGAAAGGGGGGGGGGCTTGCCTAGGGCAGAGATCCCTGCCAGCTGCTGTCGGGAGTGGCGATCGTGCCCGGAGAACAGCCGGACAGCTCCCCCCTCGGCATCTGGGGCTCTTCCTGACCTGCCAGGTGCCCCGACTCATGGCCACTCTGGCTTTTAGGCAAACAGAAACTGGCTCATCTCCACAAAAATATGGGGGAGCCCTTTCCTCTAAGCGACACTGCTGTGACTCCAGAACAACCTCAGGAACTCAAAAGGCCCTTTGGCACAAAGCAAAGCAGACGTAAAGCGGGTTCCTGCCCCCCCTCCCCACACCCCCCAGCTCTCCAGGATCTTACCGAGAGCATTCTCTTTGCCTTCGGTGTCTTTGGCCGGGTCAGGGGTGGGCAGTGCCAGGCCCCCCAGCAGACTTCGGTCAACGGGCATGGACACGGGGCGCGCCTGCAGACTCCGCGTGGTTCTGCGGAGGACGCCGTCCCTCTCCCTGGGGCCGGGCGCCTCCGACCCTCCGTCCATCATCTCTTGGAAGCCCACCTTGCTCTTCTTGCGGCCCTTGGCCGGTGCGCTGGCCGTGCGGCGCAGGATCCGATCGCCGATGGACCGCTTCCGGACATAATGGGAAGTGCTTTCCGAAGAATGGTGTTTGGGGTTCTTATTGAACAGGCCCCTCAGACCGATCAGCTGTCTGTTCTGCAGAGACAAGGGAGACAAGCCGGACAATTAAGGCGCGCGGCATTGGGCGACCTCGAGGCTGCGCCAAACAAGATGGAGGCAAAGGGACAAGCACCGGAGCAGACTCATGAGCAAGAAGACAGACGGTAGCCACAGCCACACGACATGCACGTGACCGGCTCCTCCCACGGACAGGGCCTTCGACCGCTGGAGGAGCTGGTGGCAAAAATGGCGGCCGGCAGGAGGAGTCATTCCAAAGGGGAAATGGGCCCTTCCAAAGCCACAGCCCGGTGCGCCAAGACTGGGAAGGAGAGATGGGAGGGGGCGATGCAGGGGCTCATGCTGGCTGCTTTTACCCCATTCACAAAGCTGCGCCCCCAGGGAGAGCCAGCTGTCATGCCAACGAAGACTACCTTTGTAGCTCCTAGAAAATGCAATATGGTATAACTGGGGTTGAGGATTAAAGGGCTCCACTGGAAGGGAAAGAAAAGAAACACAAATGTTTGTGGCCTAATTTATCCAAGAAAGCAAGAAAATACCTGTGGGGGCCAAGCGCGTCTCCAGAATGATTCTTTGGGCATTTAGCCATATTGCATTCATTTTAGTTTTCATGTGACTATGTTGTCTCTGTGCATTCTCACTGAAACGTCATTCAATCACAGTGTGACTGTAATCATACATACACACACACACACACACACACACACACATATATATAGTCATTCAAAATGCACACGGAATATCCACTTCGGAAAGGGAATGGAAAGTCTGCGGGAGGACTTCCTTGTCTTTCTTAATAACTCAAGCTATACTCGGAGGGCTTTTTCCCCATCCATGAGAAAAGGCAACGATATCCATATGGCTTCACCTAGAATCTAGACAATCTTGAGATTTATTATCAAGCACTTTCTTTCATAAAACTTAGTGTTTAAGTTATTTCAACACAAGGAAAAAGAAAGAACTTATCCAGAGAACTGGGAAACCAAAGGAAAGAAGCAAAGCTCCTTGTGTCAGACATTCATACGGTTCACCGAGAATTTCAAATTATCTTGAGATTCACTATCAAGTACTTCATGAAATTTAGTGTTTAGGTTATTTCAACACAAGGAAAAAGGAAGAATTTATCCAGAGACTTAGGATTACAAAGGAAAGCAGCACTACTCATAGTAGTGTGTCAGACATTCACATGGCTCACCTAGAATTCAAATTATCTTGAGATTCATTATCAAGTACTTTCATGAAACTTAGTGTTTAGGTTATTTCAACACAAGGAAAAAGGAAGAACTTATCCAGAGAATTAGGATTACAAAGGAAAGCAGTACTACTCATAGAAAAAAAGATCCTTACTGCAGATTTTCCAAATTTCCTAGAGCTTTAAAGCAAATATTGCCTTACTAGCACTGCACTGAGATGGAAATACAACTATTTTGAAGAGAAAATTGACTTAATGCTCAAAAGTGTATTCTTAACCAAATAAATACTAGGTGGTTAGAAAAAAAATCATCACTACCAAGCTGCATGCTTGCCTATTTTTTAATCAAACTCTTCCTAAAATTCAAATGTGGTTGGCGGAAAGGATTCTAGATTCAAGTCCTCATTTTATTCTGGCTTGACGTGATCCTATTAAGTTAACCTTTTAGAACAAACAGTTTGCAAAATATAGAGAAGAAAGTTTCTGCAGATATGAATATCATCCCTGTGGCATTTGTTCTTCCATTCCATTCGATTTCCCAAAGGGCTTTCGTACCCTTCACTTATTTAGATATTAAAGAGATGCAATAGCTTAACACGGGTTCTCTCTGAATGGACTGAATGCAACTGAAGGCTGCCCAGTTCCATGGGCCTGAGCCTGCTCTAGCTGTTGCTATGTTTGTTTGGGTTTTTAAGAAAATGGGTTAAAAGAAAATGCAAATGAACTAACCACAGGGCCAGTTCAAATACAAAATGAGGACCCAGCTGAAAATGCACTTTTCCTGGTGATAAATTCTAGAGCAGAGTGATTTTATATCATTGGCCATAATAAATATTTATATCTGCACATCATAATAATTGTTAAGAAATCATACAGAACAGCTCATTTGATTTTTCCCAGTGATTCATTGAGATAGGTAGACTAGTTTCTTTCTATTCTATGGATGAATAAACCATCAGAGAGCCTTGATTAAGATGATATGGCTAATAAGTGGGAAAACAGAAAATAGTGGCTAAAACCAATGACTTCTTCCTAATCCAATGTTCCTTCCAGCAAATCATGGTACCTTTTCTTTTTGTAAAAAAAAAATTGATCTGCTATAGCTTATATACTGGTACTAGGATATTAGACATAACCTTGCTTTTCCATGGAATTTTCCATTTACTGAGCTGAGCCCTCCATGATTCTTGTGTACTCCTTCCAACTTACAGAATCATTGACTTTTCTCATGCATCCTTTAGGCTCTATCTCCTATATGAGGCCTTTTCCTGACGTCCCTGGTTATGAATGCTTTCTTCTTGAAATTATTTTGCATAATTATATGTTGGATATTTAATTTTGCACACACATTGCTTTCCCCCAATATAATGTCAGTTCCTAAAGGGAGGGGACCTGGTTTTGTTTTTGGCACCTAGCTTAGTGCCTCAAACCAGTGGGCACTACATATGTATATATGTGTGTATGTATGTATGTATGTATGTATGTATGTATGTATGTATGTATATATATACACACATATGTGTGTGGTGTATATATGGGTGTATATATATACATAAATAAATATATATACATATATTTGCTGAATGAGCTGAATTTTAGTTGTATTGACACCCTATTCTCATTCATCTGTTCTGGAGATCATCTTGGAGGACAACAGTATCTTCACGAGAGTAATTGGTGTTAACACTATATAAAGACTTCAAAGTCTCCCATTGACACGTACCTTGCCATAAATTTCATTGATTGTTATATGAACAAATATGGATGCTTCTGTCAAGCCTTCCAAGTAGACATGACGGTAGCCTGATAAAAGAACAGAAACCTCTTGTCAATGGGACGCTGGATTTTAATGACGAATGCTTCATTAGCAACATTTTTATATTGAAAACCAATCAATTCAGATACAAGACTGGGACTGCACTGACCAGGCACAAGGCTACTGAAAGTCACTGTCCTTTGTCCAACAAAGTCTCTTCCGATAGGATCATGATCCCAGACGAGAAACCGAACCAAAGCAATATCCGGCATATGTATGGTAAATGTCAATGTCTCTTCCCACACGGGATTAAATCCTCAGAGAAAAACAAGACAGGAGAGAACATCAGAAGGCCAGAATATTTGGTTGAAAAAACATCAAGACACAAATGATGGAGATTATTCACAAGGTAATAATCCTATGAAATCTTCCATCACCTAAAGCAGGGGTGGGATACTTTTTTTCTGCCAGGGGCTATTTGGATATTTATAACATCATTTGTGGGTCATACAAAATTATTAATCAGCCAATGACAAGAGAAGGGACCCTATGTCACCACCACCACAATTCCCTGCTCATGTACAGCAGAGGCTGTTACAGTGGAGAAAATGGTTAGAATTGTCCAGTGAACTCAAACTCCCAAAAGACGTGAAACAAAGACTTCTCTTAAGCCAACCACATAGAGTCCCAGAAAATTGTTGCTAAGGAATCCCTGAAAGCTCTACTGCCCCTGACACTTCTGTCTCTCTCTAGAACAATGAAGTGACACATCCAAAAGAATCTCAAAAACCAATTTTACAGGTTCTTTAAACCTCTCATGGAAAACGCCCATAATCAAAAACAAAGACTGAGAGGATGTAATGCATCCCTTTGTGATCAATTTTAGGATACACTGAAATCAAGAAATGTAATTGCAAAGAAAAATAGAGCTGCATATGTGCTCAAATGGTAAATGAATCTCCAAAATTTCTAAAAATCAAAAATCACAACAAAAAGACTTATCTTTTTATGTGCATCCCTTGATTTTAGTATGCAAACTACAGACCTGGAAAGATTTAACTATCTGCATGCAGTAATATTCTCTGGAGAGAAAAAGTTGAACTCTAAATTTTACAGAATCCCAGAATTAGAGAGTTGAAAGAGGCTCCAGTGAAATCACCCAAGCACAAAAGAAATCCCTTTGGGATTTCAGGTGACCATGGAGGAGCAATCCCCAGACCCTTCGGAACCATCAGGGATTACCGACATAGGGACACCTCTGGCACGTGCAGAAAATAAAAAAATAAGGTACCCAAGATACCTCTCACGGTTATCAAAATCTGCCTCCTAACTCAGAGTCACTTCTGCTAAGCCACCAGTGAAACAGAGATGGCAGAAATGGGTGGTCCTTTGGTGCTTTTTCTTAGAAAAGAAACCATTTCCTCTTCAAGTTTAGTCGTGTTTATGAACATCTTATTTTTAAACCATAAAAGCTGAGCGTCTTACCATTGTCATCCACCACTCGAGTTTGTTCTTTGCAACAATCTACAGGCAGCCCAATGATTTCCACTTCAACAAATGGGTCAATGATCTGTTTAAACAGAGAACAACACATTGCTTAATGTGGCTGTTAAATACACACAGAGACTTCCAAATGATTTTGTTAGTGTTGGGGAATCTGCAAAAATATGTCCAGAAATCTGGAACTCAGATGTCCAAGGACTGAGGGTTACAGGGCCTAAGGGGGAAGCTGTCAGTGGGCTGGTGGCTGCATTCCCTTTCAGTTCGAGACTCGGTTTCTATAAAAGATGAACCCAAATAGTAGTTTTATCACCTGGGTTTCTTCCCATTTATTTTAGCAAGATGCAGACATTCATATTCACACACACACAAATACATACAGTGGCAGATCTCTATAACATCACAGAGGTGAAGGAGCTAATGATTTCATCTCTTTGCTGTCAACGTGGGAGTTTTTCTGCCCTAAGCCCTAAACTCCAGACATTGAGTGCTTGAAGAGAGGAAAAGAGAATAAACACAGAAAACACAAACAAAAAGTTTAATGCATAAAGAAAGGGCAAAAGTAGAACGAAAAAGGGAATAGGAAAAGTCTTCCATGACTCATTTTAGTATGTCCAACAAACATCAAATCTCCATGAATGTCCTTGAAAAGCCAGATCAGCTTTGTATGGTCCAGCAAAATGGCAAGTTATACTCAGCACCTTCCTAATTATATATGTGAAAAATCATACTTTAATGGTTCATAGTTCTAGAACTGAAAGGGATTTTATAGGTCATTTAGTCCTATTCCCTCAATTTTGGAGATGAGAAAACTGCAGCCCATGGAAGTTAAAGAACTGGTGTATGTACTCTCTCCAATGATAAACATAATTCACCCATTCCTTCTCATTCTGCATAAATTTTATCCACGTCCTTCTACAAGGAAATCTCTTCGGAGGGTCCAAACAACATCCTCATTCTCTTTTCCTTCCTCTTCCTCCTTCCTTCTTTCTCTTTTTATTTCTATGTATGTATATATTGATGTATATATGCACACATATGCATATATATTAAGCTTAGACACTTATCACAGCAGCTAGCCTATAGTAATGTTGAATTTGGTCTCAAGCTCTACAAAATACATCATGTGGGTCCCTAAAATTCTTCTTTTTATGCCATATTTAAATCTGTACCAAAATTGTTTTTGATTCATGCTGCATTGTTTTTGTCCTCCCACCTGCTAATGCCCTCCTCTCTGACTGCCTTCCATCCACCTGATAAATTTGTGATCTATGCCCATTTATGTTCAAATCATATATCCCACTAGAATGTAAGCTCCTTGAAGGCAAGAACTGTTTTCTATTTCTAGTACCTCAAACGATGCTCAATGCACAGAAAATACTCAAGAGATGCTTGTTTACTAAGCATCATCCCAAACTGAGAAGTCTTTAAATATACAGGGATAATTTCAATGTAATTTAAATTCAATCAAAGTTGTTATTTTGATCAGGAGCTCAGTTGTGTATACTTTACCTCACCACGGTCTCCCAGCATGGAGTCTGGTGGTTTCGGGAGCTGCTGGCCGCTAATCACTTTCAGAATGAGCTGTTTTTTAGGATGGGCAGGCAGTGGATCACCACAGAAAGGGTTGAATGTACCTGTGTGTTTATGGGAAGGAAAGCAAAATTTTATATTTTTTTTAAAGCTTTTTATTTGCAAAACATATGTTTGGGTAATTTTTCAACATTGACCCTTGCAAAGCTTTCTGTTACAAATTTTCCCCCCTAGGCTTCACCCCCTCCCCCAGGTAGCAGGAAGTCCAATATATGTTAATTAAAATATTTGACAGATCAAATATGTGTATACATATTTATACAGTTATCTTGCTGTATAGGAAAAAAAAACCTGAGAAAGAAAACAAAATGCAAGCAAGAGCATGAAAATGTTATGTTGTGGTCCATCCTCAGTTTCCACCATTCTCTCTCTGGGTGTATATAGCTTTCTTCATCACTGAACAACTGGAACTGGTTTGAAACATCTCATTGTTGAAGAGAGCCATGTCCATCAGAACTGATCATTGTATAATCTTGTTGCTGCTGTGTACAATGATCTCTTGATTCTGCTCACTTCACTTAGCATTAGTTCATGTAAGTCTCTCCAGGCCTCTCTGAAATCATCCTGCTGATCATTTCTTACAGAACAATAATCTTCCATGACATTCATATACCATAATTTATTCAGCCATTCTCCAATTGATGGGCATCCCTTCAGTTTCCAGTTTCTAGCCACTACAAAAAGGGCTGCCACAAACATTCTTGCACACGTGGGGCCCTTTCCTTCCTTTAAGATCTCTTTGGGATATAAGCCCAGTAGAATCACTGCTGGGTCAAAGGAGATGAAACAAAATTTTAAAAACTCAAGTTAGTGTTGTAGGAACGTTAGCCAGTGCAAAGCGCGTATGTCCTGCAGCAGTTCAGAGGCAGCAGACGATATGTTGAAGTGCCCCACTGTTACTTCCTTTAGAATCATTATCATGTAACTATTTTTCAGGCTTGCTTTTGTGGGCAGCCTGCACCAGCTGGACTTGTGTGCCCTTAGGATTTTTTTTCCTGTTAAACTAAGGGCCCCAAAGGCAGGACAATGGATTTATTCTAAATCTGCCTTCTCCATTTAACCATCAAAAATGCAACTAGAAACATATGCAAGGAAAAAAAGATAGATTGAATTTTAGAATGTAAAGCATTGAACCAAGTGAGGAAAGTAATTTTGAAATCAAGAAAACAGTCACTCTTTTCTTACCTAGATATAATAGGAATAAACAAAAATCATTTCCAACGTTATTTCATTATACCAACAAAAATCTGATCTGGAGATAATCAAAGGGGTTTAAACGAGTCAGGCCCCAAATACAATTTTATAACTTGGGAGTTTGTATCCACAGCATATTTCTCATTTTTATTAGGACTGTCAAATACTGGAAGCTAAAGGGCTAGACTGGCTCGCCAAAATCCTGCCCTTCTTCCCATTTTTTAGCACTCTGGTGACAGTTTCATAGTAATCCTCTAGTTCCCAAGAGAGATGTCAGGTTCAAAGTGGAAATTTCCCAATAATGCTGAAGTTTGGGTCAAGACACTGTCTCCTCAGACTTTGGGCCACTCATTATAAGCTATACTCATCTTCTATGCCATCAAACATTCCCTTTTATTAAACTAATGCTAAGTAATTGTCACAAGAGTCACAAATACAAGAGGCTCTTAACGGATTTTTATGTGCTTGGCCCCCTTTTTCAGTCTGATGACATGTTTTTAAATACAGAATAAATAAATAAATTATAAAAATAAAATATATAATAAAATTATAAAAATTAAAAATAAAATTAAAAAAATAAATAAATGCATAATAAATAAATAAAACACAAAATAACAAAGACAAGTGAAAATAAAAATATAACTTTTTTCTCATCCAAGTTCATTGCTCCTTCCTCCTCACTTGACATACATCCCTTGGGGGACCCATCTTTACTCTAACCTTGTCTCCTACTGTCCAATTACATAATGATGGATGGATGAGTTCTTTCCAAAGTCTGATCCATCTCTGCCTTTGTATTTCAAGTGCCTGGCGCAGGACTTTGTTTGCTTAATCAATTAATAAATGGAATCATAGAGACACACCTTTACACATCTGCTGGGGTTTGAGGACGTAGCCACAGTTGCCATTCATCTTGAATTTGGCTCGATTCAGCTGCATCATGCGCCCCTCGGACTGGTAGTTCAGAGCAACTGTATAATTTGAAAGGAGAGGAGTTAGAGAAGAAGCCGACGCGGGCCAGCAGCCTGCAGAAGCGTTCCTGCTGGGAAGGGGGGGCACACACCTAGCTGGCAGCCGGCGTTCCAGTAGGGCAGTGGGTTGAAGTTACTGGAGTCAATCCTGTAGGCCGATGGGTAGATCCTCGTCAGCTGCTTTTGGTTATAAATCATGAACTGCTCCGACTTCTGCTGCACCACCTGATGGGCTCTCGTTTCACTGAAGGACAGCACGTTTCCTGTTGTCCCTGTTTGTTTTAATGGAAAAGGAAATGGGGGGAGCACGTCAGGAGAATGATACCGTTCAGAGCATGAACATTTTATGATTTTAAGATTTAAATCTGACTCCAGAGCTACAAGAACCTGTATCTTCATCAGGATGGATATTCCTTCTGCTCCAGCAAAACCTTTCTTTGCTCATCTCCTACCTCCAGGCCTTTGTACAGACTTTCCCCTAGGCCTGGTTAGCTGCCATCCCCACGTGGGAGTCCCTGGCTTCCTTTGAGACTGAGCTGAAGTGTCACATCCTACATAAAACCATTTCTGATTTCCGGTGGCTGGTACTTTCTCACCCCTTTAAAAGTATATAATATATATATATATATATATATATATATATACATATATATATTTATATATTTATATTTATATATATGCACATATATACATACATAGATATATATACACATATATATACATACATAGACATATA
This sequence comes from Myrmecobius fasciatus, assembly GCA_023553655.1. Lineage (NCBI taxonomy): Eukaryota > Metazoa > Chordata > Mammalia > Dasyuromorphia > Myrmecobiidae > Myrmecobius > Myrmecobius fasciatus. The sequence continues at coordinate 325,300 of JAJPUD010001736.1, read as the reverse complement.
CATATACATATATACAGACATGTATATATAGACATATATACATATATACATGCATATATACATACACATACATACAGATATATACACATATACAGACATGTATATACATATACACATATATAGACACAATATATGCATGCATATATACATATATGCACATGTATACATACATACAGATATATATGTATATACACATATACATGCATACATATATACACACATATATATGCACACACATATATGTGTGTTTATATATAAATATATAAGATGTTTACTTTGCACACATTTGATATTTACAGATCTGTAAATTATTACTTTCCAGCCAGTAGAACACAAGTTCCTTGAAGTTAGAAACTATTTAATTTCTTTTTCTCACTGTGACTCTAATCCAATGTCTAATTTGTCAGTGAGTGATAAGAAGGTGTTCAGTTGACTCTAGATTACAACTTTAGTAGATGGTCTTCACGACAAGTAGTTTTCCAAGGCACAATGTCCATTGAGACCCTCAGGAGAAAGGAGTAAGCAAAATGGAGTAAGTAGTAAGTACATTTCTGCTTTTCTATGCTTTGGGAACATCTTATAGACCTTAAATCCACTGAAGAATCATCAGACTTCCCAATGTGAAGCCTCTGAGCCCACATCCACATAATCCCTGAGGAGCCAAACTGAGGCGATTTTCAGTGATCGTGTGTCTCTCTCTTATGGAGGATTTCTAAGTGATCATAAAGCTCTGCCTTCTTATAGAAATTAACTCCTACCCAAAAGCGTTGTTTGAATGACTTTCCAAAAGCCACCCAAACCACTTGAATTAGAATACCAGTAGAGCCGAGCCACATTTGTATAGAAAAAATAGCACATCTCAATTACCTCTTGCTCATTTTCTTATGAGATAAAAACACTTGAAGTTCCAAAGGCGGGCACTGCCCAGCATTATTTTCCATTAGAGCTAATAGGATTAGGTTTCATACAGCATCTAATAGAAATGATATTTCCAGACAGACACAAACACACTCTTCAGTACATTAGGATAGTCCGTGGGCTTGTTTCGGGAGCGTGGAGCCTTATTAGATGGTATTGCTCTCTTGCTAAGTTGTCACAATTTCATCACAATAAAAAGGAAAAAAAAATAAAAAAAGAAGTCCTAAGGAATATGGCTGAAGGGGAGGGGGCGGTGAAGAAAGAGCTCCCCTACCCATCTGAAGACGAATGTAGGGATGCAGGAACATGAGCTCAGAGTTGGAAGATACCTTCTAATCTAACTCAGTGGATAGAGAACTGGACTCGGAGTCAGGGAGACCAAGTTCAAATGCAGCCTTAGACACTTACTAGATGTGTGACCCAGGGCTAGTCACTGCACCCTGTTTTCCTCAGTTTCCTCATCTGTAAAATGAGCTGGAGAAGGAAATGGAAAACTACTCCAGACTCTTTCCAGGAAAACCCAAATCGTGTTGGACAAGGCTGAAAAATGACTGAAATATACTCATACACACACATACATAGACATACATGAGTACTGATCTGCTTTGTAGGATCAAGCAAACCTAAACAACAATATATCAATCTGATGGTGAAAGGAAGGAATCAGAGAAGGCAGCTCTAATAAAAAACCATCAGCTTAGCATGTGGCAGTGTTTGCATGAAAAGGAAGAGAGAGATTGTACTTCTGGTGAGGTTCTGGATAGGCAGAGCTATCCAGAGAAAAACCCAGTTTTTTTCCAACCCACACTGTCCATCGAGGCTATCAGGAGGCAGCAGGCCCAGGACTGGACCAGGGCTGACCCAGGGTTTCTCAAGAAGTTATATATACCCTCAAGAACAAAAGAATATCTAGTTATGTGACATATAAGTCTTATGCCTAGGATTAGAACCATAAAGGCAAGGGAAGTTAATAGGGTGGCCAGGCTCTTCAGATGTCAAAATATCACTATCATCTCACCCACCCCCAATATTTTTTTCTTCTCTAGGTCTCCTTCCAATTTTCATATAGAAATAATTCAAGAATCGCCATTCAGGCTCCCCTTTATGGGCCAGACTTTCCAGCACACCAATATTCTTCCTAAAATATTGCTTAATTTGAAGCTCCTTGTTTATTGCCCATATGACCATGGGTTTGTGATTTTGCTTCACTGGGTCCCAGTTTCCATATCATAAATAAGGAGCTTGTACCACTTATGAGGTATATTCTGCTTCTATTGTTCCCCATCATCCTAAGTGGCAAATTCAATAGCTAAAAACATTCCTTCTTGGGATGAAATGTCAATCTTCGAGATGACTTCTCTCAAAGTCAAGATTAAGGAAAGAACTGATCAACATGTCATTTTGATCCAGCAGCTGCTCTTGTTCATGTTAATTTGGATTAATCCTCTGTGACCATCCTTCTTCTGATTAGCAAAAACCATTAGAGAAAAGCACGACTTTTACAGAATAGCATTTGTACCATATTCCAGGAACTGATGCTTGGAGAAAATCATTTGTTGCACCTGATTCTAGAGTTGCCCTAATTTTTATTATCTCCCTAATATAAAAGAGCAATTCACAACTTAATCCCCTGCCTGAAGTCACCCTGACTCCCAGTTAGTCAGCCATATCTACTGAGCTATTGATCTCTGCTGAACACCGCCTGAGAGTCAATCTGCTTTCCTTATTGGACCTAACACAGGCCCTATAAAACACAAGGCAGTTTTTCTTACCAAACTGCCTTTGTTTGAAAAAGACCCTACATATCAAGGTTAATGCATTTCAAAGTCAGTCAATATTTGAAGGCTCAATTAATTTTAAATGTAGGGAATACTCCTTCCATGACACAGATGGTAACTCGTCCATTGAATTCAAAGGTCTTTAAGAGTTTCTGTGTGCAAAAATACTCTCCATTTTCTGTCCGTCACAACTTGGCAATGGGCTCCCTCTATACTGGTACTAGGCTAAGCTAGTAGTCAGGCAACATATGGTCCTTCACCGGGCTCATGCTCCAAGTCAGTTAAACCTGCCAGAGATGGTGTTCTGCTGGTCTAGCCTTCAGGAACCCAGGGCAACTGTGAAGTCTCAGAGGAGGAATTCAGATTTTGGTATTAGGGGTACAGTGTGGTCTCCCTATTAAAACACAAACTCCTTGAGAGAAAGGATGATTTCATCTTTGTCTTTTTCACTAACACAGTGCCAGCCAGTGCTGGTTGACTGATTGATTGGTTGATTGAATCTGACCTTGATAATATCAGAAAAACACATCTTACCATCATCCACTATGTCTTGGGCTGCCACAGAATTGGTATAGATAACTAAATCCGAGAGATCCCGGCACAGCTTCATGGTTTTCCTTCTGCGGCCGAGCCTGTAAGCAACACAAACAATGGATGCTGCAAAGTTTATGAGTTGTCACAAACAGAAAATTTATTAGAAAATTCTTACTGGAACTCCCCATGGAATATTTCAGGATTTATTGCCTCCCACTTCAACCTCCAAAGATAGTTGCTCACAAATTTCCCAACAGTTTGCTCTATTTCTTTATTAAGTTTTTAGTAATTATATTCTGTATTTTTTTCTAGCCCCTAATGGCAAGGACCACATCCCATCTATCCAATTGGTTCTTAATCTATAATACTTATTATCAGTCTAGACATTCTTTGGAATGCTCCTATGTGAGCAGAAGTTGAAGTAAAGATTGTTTCCTTCTTTGTCTTTGTCTCAGCATTGAGCACCATATCCAGCACAACAGTAGGTGCTTACTAAATGCTTCTTGACTCATTCATCATCAGGAGCTATGAAGCAGCCAAGTGTAAATAGCATCTCTTTTTGTTACTCTCCCTATTTCACCAGCAGGCTTGTCCACCCACCAATCGATACCCTTACTTTGCTAATCTTTGCTGTTTCTTACTCAGAGGTTATCATGGACCCCCTGACAAACCGGAGAGGTCTATGAACCCCTTTTCAGAATAAAGTCTTTAAATAAATAAAATAAAAGATGTACAATTATAAAAGAAACTGAAGAGTTATCCAATGTCGATCTAAAAAGTTTATAGACAAAAATGTCACCATTGTCTACATCCAAGAGAACTACTTTGTAATTTTGGGTGACCAACAACGATTTGTTGATTTGGGCTCTCCAGGACATTACAGTGGAACACAGAAAATAGGTAGGAGACCGTAGAGATCCTAAGTTCATGGATGCTGGCGGTTTCCCTGACCTGCAGAGCTGGCCACCTTCCTTCCCAGAAGAATTATGCTGTCCTTCCTCATCGTCATCAGTACTATTAGACTTGGATCTGGCCTTTGTTGTTTTCTGCTGGAGAAATTACAAAAGACTTGTCAATAAGCCCATCCTTCCACACATCTCTGTAACAAACATGGGAGGGAGGGAGATTAAAAAGTGAAATGAGGGATGGGGAGAGAGACCAAGATGGTCTGGGCAGAAAGTCCTTCCCTTCATCCTTCTTGGTTATTGCCATACCCTAACATTGTACCTGACATAAAAAAGTGTTCTTTAACAAAGAATTAAATTTAAAACTTTAAATGTTGGACTAAATTGGACATCAATTGCCCTTCAGATTTTGTTTTCCTTTCTGATCTCAGGAAGGTACCTGGAGATTGTACGATGGAGAGCTCCTGGGTCAACCAGACTTCCTTTGATAGAGCCAACCCTACAGCTGGGTGTGAGAATTGCTGCCTCTGTGAGGAACTGCACCCCATACTTGGCTGTATCTAGGATTTTAGAATGTAAGCTCCTTTTTTTTCCTTTTTTCTTTTTCTTTTTTTTTTTTTTTGCTGAGGCAATCGGGATTAAGTAACTTGCCCAGGGTCACACAGCTAGGAAGTGTTAAGTATCTGAGGCCATATGAGTTGGAGAAGGAAATGGCCAACCACTGCAGTATCTTCATCAAGAAAACCCCAAATCGGGGTCACTCTGAACACTAAAAACTCCACACTGAGCCTCACTTATCTGAAGAAAAACAAAGAAATGAAAGCTCTCCCCTCCTAATCCCACTGCGTTTGTAATGAATAAGTTCCTCCATTTTCTGCCATGGCCACAAAACTGGGTTCTAGGGCACAGATACCGAGCACCTAATTTAATGAAAAAAATAGAAAGAAATAAGATGAAACAATCTCTAAGATCTCTTAGAGCTCTAAATCTGTGATTTTCTTTTTCTTTTTTTTGGGGGGGGGACAGATATAACGTCTAAAGTAGAATTATGTAAAAACAAAACAAAACAATCAGAAAAAAAACCCAGCCTTCTCTCACTCCATCCATCCCCAAACTCGACTAGGCCTTTCCATAGCTATTGACTGAAGAAATCCAAATCATGCTGGGAGATGTAAGCACATCAGTGTTTAGCCAGGAAGTACCAGGGGGACAGAAATATTTTTATTAATCCAAAGCGATTCCTCTTCAAAGCCCTCAGTTATTCACGCGGCTCCAAAAAGGAAGGGAGGTGCTATCCAGATTCAATATTCCTTCATGCAAAATGATCAGGGCTTACAGAAATCCTGGGGCTGCAGCCAGTGAAATGGAAAGCTAACCGTTCATCTTCGTAAAGGCAGACAATTGAGTATAAGGAGACTGGGCTTCCTGGAGAAGTCCTTTGATTTGGGGGGATTTTCTTTTAAATGTTACATTTCCAAAAAGTCAGCCACTAATTACTGATTAAACAAGGAAGAATGGAAGAGGAGGGATGAATGGAAATGAGACTAATTCACATTTTTATCAAAGTCTGCTGTTGGGTTCTTTGCATGGTCACAGCCTAAGACATGAGTCACTGAAATGTGGCCCTAGTAGGCCCGCCTTCCCTGGGCCCAGGACACAACTTCCTGGCTAAACACTGATGTGCTTACACCTCCCAGCATGACTTGGATTTCTTCAGTCAATAGCTATGGAAAGGCCCAGCCGAGTTCGGGGATGGATGGGGTGAGAGAAGGCTGTTTTTTTTTTTCTGATTGTTTTGTTTTGTTTTTACAGAATTCTACTTAAGACATTATATCTGTCACCAAAAAAAATTACACATTTAGAGCTCTAAGAGATCTTAGAGGTTGTTTCATCTTATTTCTTTATTTATTTTGATTTATTATTTTTAAAATACATATTTATTTATGAATCATGTTGGGAGAGAAAAATTAGAACAAAAGGGGAAAACCACAGGAGGGAAAAAAGGAAGTGAATATACCATGTATTGGTTTTCATTCAAACTCCACAGTTCTTTTTCTGGATACAGATGGCGTTTTCTATCCAAAGTCCATTGGGATTGCCTTGGAAGGTGTTGTTTTATCTGACCCTCTCAGTTTATAAATGAGAAAACTGACCCTCGAGAAGTTAAGGGACTTGCCCGGTCATACAGACTCAGCTACAAGTCTAGATTTCGTCCACGTTGCCTCCTAACTCTCCACCCCAAAGAGTGTTCACCAGGTCCCCATGAGCTTAGGATGGAAATTTAGAGTCCAGGCCACGTGTCTCACTTCTGACTTGGGCATGACACCATGTTCCCCAGGAGTCACATTATACAAAAGGGAAGGAAGAATTCGGCACAATGCAGTCCGTGGATTTTTAGGCACCCAGATGGTATCTGAATGACCTTTCAGCCACAAGGTCTTATTCTCTTCCCTCCTGGGGGCAATGAGCAAGAATCCCAAATCGTTCATCACTCCTTGTCCCAGGAGCTTGTGGTCCTGTGATAACTGGCTTAAAAATGACCCTAAAAAGACAATGGGCAATTCTGAAACCAAGATGCTGGACCGTTGCCTGGAACTTCTTCCTACTTGCATGTCTGCTGAGAGGCAGTGTGGCGGAGTGGATAGAGACAGCCTGGGGGACATATCCTGGACGGGTCATTTATCTTCTCGATGTCCTGGGGACCTAGGAGTTTAATCTGCAGAGGGGGTGCTAATCTCCATCAGTAAAGGGAAGGTTCTCTAGCAATGAAATCAAGCCCAGTCCCTGTTTTATCCCCTGGATGTGCTTATTTGTGGATATGCTGTTGTCTCCCTTGTTAGGATGTAAGCTCGTCCAGGGCAGGGGCTCTTACTCTTTAGCTGTTCCCCATTCCCTGGCACACAGTAGGTCTTCTCTAAAGATGGACTGAGCAACTGATGGAGGAGCCAACGTGGTTAGAGGAACCCCGGGATTCATATTTTTATAGAGACTCTCACTGGGCCAGATGACTTAGGGGTCCACTTGTAGTTTTAGTAGCACAATCTGTCACCAAGGACCAAAGAGACTTCTGGATGTAGTAATTTTTTTTGTTGTTCGTTTAAAATTGGTCATAATACACTCGGGGCCCCAAGCATTTAGCCTTACATCTAGAAACCAGCCCTAGTGGAGACCATGGATCATGTAATGACCCAACTTGCCACCATGACAGAAGTGGCAGCCAGAATACTGGAGCTGAAGGCTGAAAGGCCCGAGTTCAAGTCTGGCCTTAGATGCTTACTAGCTGGGTGACCCTGGACAAGTCACTGACTCAGTTTCTTCACCTGAATAATAGGGATAATAGCAGCACCCACCTCCCAAGTTGTGAAGGTAAAATGAGATAATATTTTTAAAATACTTTGTAAATCTAAAGGTGCTCTATAAAGGCTAGTCACTCCTGTTATTGTGGTGGTGCTGGTGGTGAAATCAAGGGCCAGGGAACTGGGATAACTTGGATAGGGAGACACCCGTTCTGTCTCCTGGGCCAGTGTTCTGTCCACTAGGCCACCCTGACATCCCATAGACAGGATTTAGAAGTAGCCGTTCAGATTAATTACAGGTAAACTGTCGATAACCACACCAACAGCACATCTTCCATACCTTGTGTTTCCCAAAATTACTCATTAGGGACCGCCCGTGAGATTTCCTTCCACTTTCTTTCACATCTGGATTCTGAGTAAATAGAAAGATCCATGAACACGTTTTCAGATCCGCTTTACGAAGCAGGAAAAGCATTTTAGCTCATTCAGTTTTCGAGAACTTCCCCCCAGGAAATCCCCCTCTGAATTCTCCTCCATAACCTCTGCTGCCTCCCCGCTCACTCTCCATTCCTGCCCCAGCCTATGGCTTCCTCATGTCAGAGCTGGACCCTTACAGGAATTCTGGGTCTTCGGTCTGCGACCCCTTCCCTCTTTTCTTCCCATCATCTCACACACAAAAGCCTCCAAAGGCTCCGCTGGCCACAGAGTGAGGTCCAGGTACCCACAGCGGAGCTCCGGCCTCCGTTTGCACTGTCACCCCCTTCATGAGCCCCTGGGCCGGCCACGCAGCCCCCCCATTATCTCCCAGAGCTGGCAGCATGATTCCCACCTTTGTGCCTTTGTCCGTACCGTTCTCCCAATGGGAAAGCTCTCCTTCCCCTTCCGGCACCTAAGACCCGACCTTCCCTCAGCCTTACCTTCTGCCTGAAGCCTTCCTGACTAGCCCAGCCCAGAAAGAGCAACATAGTCCCCGACTGTCAGAGCTGGGACCCGGTCCGACCCACTCCTCTCCAGGGATCCCTTGTACCCCATCCCCGCCCAGCCTCGGTGGGAAGGACTCCTTCGGACCCTCTGCGGAAAGCCATTCTTCATGCTATAAATCTGTTTTTCTTTCTTTCTTTTCACAAATTGTGTGGGACAAAGGGAAAGAGTCCTGGCTTCCAATGCTATCCATGACTTCAGGCCCCTTATCTCCCCACACACACAATCCCACCCTCACTTTTCTGATCTCCTCAGCACGAGAGGGACGGACTCATGGTCCCTAGTGCCCCGTCACCATTCCCGGGCAGCGGTCTGGGATGCTCACACTAAGTCACTCCCTGGCTGTCTCTCATCTCCTGAGAAGCACTAGAAGCCAGAGGCAGTTTCCCATACCTGCTTCAGATGCACATTTAAGCCTTCGTGCGTAGCCTTCAGCAGAGCTCGGACGGTGAAACTGTCGGGGTCTTCCTTGTCCCGGATCTGAGATTCTTTTAACAGGGATTCCAGCTTTTTTCTTATGAAAGACTCCACTTGGTGGTCAGTCGTCCCATTATTCTGAAAAGATTCAGGGCAGATCAATAGAGTGAGCCAATAGCGGCTGCTCTGCTCCAAGGGCCCCGGACAAAGACGGGTCCCGTTAGCCTCGTTATACAACTCCAAGTTGGCATTTTGGAGAAAGAACAGCAGAAACCGAGACCCAGGGTGAGAGAAAGGCCCCGAAAGTCCCATTGGCCTTGTTATACAACTCCAAGTTGGCATTTTGGAGAAAGAACAGCAGAAACCAAGACCCTGGGAGAGAGAAAGTCCCCGAAAGTCCCATTGGCCTCTTTATACAACTCCAAGTCTGCATTTTGGAGAAAGAACAGCAGTAACTGAGACCCAAGGCAAGAGAAAGGCCCCGAAAGTCTGATAGGCTGGGCAAAGGCTGAGCAGGTCGCTGGGCGTATTCTCCCTTTGCTGGGATGAGCGGGGAGGATTTTATGGAGAAGGTGCCATCTGCAGTGGGTCCTGAAGGATAAGCAGGACTGAGGTTAGGCAAGCAGAGACCAGTCAGGACAGGGAGGAAGGCAGTCCAAAGTGAAGGCACAGCGTGAACAAAGACACAGAGGTGGGAAAGTACAAAGCCCAGTTGGGGGGGCTGGCCTGTTCCTTAATAGGAAGGCTCTCCTGAAAGCCTTTGTGCAGATGACAAAGAAATCAGAGCAATCGGTACTTTGGGGGGCTTTTTGGGCAGCAAGATGGGCCAGAGTCAGGAAAACTCATCTTCCTGATTTTGAATCTGACCTCAGATACTTATTAACAGTGTGACCCTGGACAAGACACTTATCTCTGTCTCAGTTTCCTCATTTGTAAAATAAACTGCCATCAAATGGCAAACCATTCCAGTGTTTGTGCCAGGAAACCCCAAATGGGTCAAGAAGAGGAATTCATGGCTGCAATGACCAAACAACAATGGACGATACTCTGGAGGTAGGCTGAGAGCGTGCCGTGTGGACTACAGGCAAGGGACTGGAGGCAGGGAGACCAGGGAGGAGGCTACTCCAAAGGCCAAGTATGAGGCTGTGAGGCACTTCACTAAAACAGGACTCTGCCTATATTAGTGCTTATTAAATTGTTAAATTTTAATAAATGAAGTTGTGGCAATAAAAAAAAAGAAAGAGTGAGCAAAGGAAAAAATCCAGGGGACTTGAAATGGATGGAGAGGGGAACTTGGACAGGCAGAGATTGTTTTATGACGCAGAATGATGAATAATGTATATTCATCACCAAAAAGCTCAAAACACTTCAAGTTTTTCTTTTCATCATGCTTTCATAATTTAATTATGGCTATCACTATCTATGTGATGTACATGTCAACACTATTTCTCCTTTTCCACATATGGAAACTGAGATCCGGGGCGGGAGTGGAGCTGGGAATAGAATTCTCGGTTCTCAAGCTGATGGACTCCATCGTGGAAATATTCCAGCAAGGAGAGGCAGGGGGAGAGGGAAGATGATGGTCATCAAATCCCAGTGCCTTTCCCTGGCTACAAAAGGAGAATGAAAATAGAGAGTTGCTATGGAGGAACACTCTATTAAATAATTAACACTTTCAAAACACAAAGGATCATAATTATCCACTTTGCATTTTCCAAATCCTGGAGCTTGCTGAAGAAATTACATTCCCTGTCCAATGAACCTTCTAATTTCATGTGGTTTATGTAACAAGAAAATTCACACCACTGGAAGACCAAACATGAATCAGCTTTAATTTTATCCATTTTTTTATTATTCTGTCCTAGAACTCAAAATGGTAACTAGAGAAAAAGTTAGCCAGCCTTTAGTTTGCTTGATTGATGGATGGATGACCAGTCACATGGCTAGAACTCAGCTGAAATCCATAGATATCTCTTTCTTGCTTTTTTGTTCCTGGGGCACGAGGAGAGCCTAGGGGAAAGCTCTCAACGCTGGGACAGCCACTTGGGCAGCCATTGTAAGATGGCCTTCAATTGTCCCTATCTGCCTGAGAAGAACTTTCAAAGAGCCTTTGCCAAGAAGAAAATCTCATCTCAGCATCCCTGCTGAACAGCCCAACATCTTGTTGTAGGTTTCCAAATGAAGGTTCAGCAGCAAGTGTGAGTCAATGAGGGAAGCACAAAACTTGCTGTGTACAAGTGAGGACCCATAGGTAACATGGATTGGTAATGAAGCCAAAGAGCATGGCTGCAGGCTTTCTTACCTGGGTCCAGCTGCTCAGGGATAGGGACTGAGAAGTGGGGGCAAGCGGGGGCTCCAGCTAGGCAGGCCGGGAAGAACAGAAGGACAGAGAGCCGAGGAACGTAGGCAAAAGTGGGGTTTTTTACACAAGAGTAAGGTTTTCTTTTTGTAAACAAAAAAAATCTGCTCAATGCTGCTTTTATATCATGCTCATTTCCCAATGACTTCCTGACCACAAGAGAACTCTCCCTTGTAAGTCTTATCAAGCAAAACAAACCAATAATTGAGTCCAAGATTTTACAATGAACATGGCTCCAAACTGAGATAATCTTCCAGGCTGATTCTAATTGAGTCAGGATTATAGTATGCAATAATACCTGACAAGATCAAGCTGAATGCAAGGGGTGAAAAGTTATAGTCAATGGTATACAAATAAGCTGAAGCACAGAGAAGAGGGAGGAAAAGGGAGGGAAAGAAGGAGGGAAGGAAGGAAGGAGGGAAGGAAGGAGGAAAGGAAGGAAGGAAGGAAGGAGGGAGGGAGGGAAGGAAGGAGGAAAGGAAGGGAGGAAGGAAGGAGGGAAGGAAGGAGGAAAGGAAGGGAGGAAGGAAGGGAGGAAAGGAAGGAAGGGAGGAAAGGAAGGAAGGGA
>JAJPUD010001736.1:276962-308544 GCA_023553655.1 Myrmecobius fasciatus | reverse complement strand
AGGAAGGAAGGGAGGGAAGAAGGAAAAATTAATGAATGAATTGAGCTCCACTAGGAGAATCTATAAAATGAAGACACTAGAATTTGACTGGGAAAGGTCTATGAGGCTCATTGACATGAGCAGGAAATGTCTCGATTGTTTGGCTGTTTCCATTCCATTCTCCTTTGGTGAGAGCCATGCTGCTCCTGGGCCTGTGACTTTTATAACTTTGTGGGTCACTGAACAGCCTGAGCTGACCACGTGCTTCTGCCATTGTGAGTCAGGTATTGTTTCTAGGTCTAAGCCACAAACGACAAGCATCCAGATGAAAACTGACCAAATTCTACCCAAAACTTAATTATCTTTTTAAAGCCCAAACTTCTGCACCCAGAGCACTCGCCTCCCCTGTAGGGACACAGAAGAGGTACATAAGCCAGGCCCTGCCTGCAAGCAGCCAAGATGATGGAGCTCACCTTTGGTCTTCCAGTCCCCATCCCTGTGTCCCAGGCCCCGATCTCCAGGCTCAGCACACAGTTACCCATGGTACAAAGCAGAGTAAGATGCAAGGTGGGGAGGAAGGGAATCAAGAGAAACTCCCAGAGCTACAGAAGGTAAAGTGCCATATACTCCTAAAGCACCAGAGAGATGCAGGCTATTGTTCTGAAGTATTGTTTTAATTACCAATAACAGATGTAAGTGACAAAGCCAGTGAACAAAAAGCTCCGGCTAGTGCCGAAATACACCTATGATAAGTGATGGAGGTGAAGGGGTATCTGCTTTCATGAGCACTAAACAAAGATAATTATTTACTGCAGGACCCCATTAATACAACCATCCTTAATTAATCTGGAAAGCTGGGATTCAAAGCCTCCATCAATGAAAAAGACCAGTTCTATTACGTGATAAAGAAGCCTTCTTGTTCTTTTTAACAGAATTGTAGACCTATCATGGCCAAGGCTTGGTTTAAAGTTTGAAAGGATTTGGGGAGTCCTGCTAGTCCAATACCTCTATTTTTACAGATGAGAAAACTGAGTCAGATATAGCATGAGCTTTGTTCAAAATCATACCAGTGACAAAATGCGAAGCCAGTTCTTCTGATACCCTAACCCCGTCTGCCATTTATTTTTGATTTCCTACTAGTTTTAGGGAGGCTGGAATATGAGCAAAACCTTATAAAGCATTTAAGACCCTCCACTGACTGATTACAATATAATAATACCTTGGATTTATATATAGTGTTGCCTTCTCTCTGAAGAGCTCAAAGGCGGCAAGTAGTTTGAAAAGGGTATTAAAAATTTAAAAAAAACTACACATACACCAAGCATTCGACTCGAATCTGTTTTTTACACATTTCCTCTTCCAAAGATTAACCAAGGTACTGCTGTCTTCATTGACAATGAAGTTTCTTTGCCATTTATACAAGATGAAAAGGAAAGACTAGAAATGAAGAGGATTTGAAACCATTTCTATGTCATTTCAGGATATGTCCTAAAACAACAGTGAATCCGGATTGCTGTCAACAGACTGGGTGGGGGAGATTGGGAGGGAGTGACGACAGCCATGAGGGAGCCTAATGGAGGACTCCATACAAGTTCTCATTTTTTGGCATTTATTACATTTATTTCCCTGTTAACTATTACTTGATCTCACTGGGAGTACAGGATTTTCGATTTAGAATGTTCACTCACTAAATGAAAAGAAACATTTTGAGAGTTAGTTGGTTTTGGAAACCAAAAGATCTTGGAAAAGCTCGGAAATGTTTTGGTTCCAAAACCAGCTTTCCTTCCACCATTCATTCCACTCTGGGCCATTTTAATCATTACGGCGGGAGGTTGGGAAGGTGGGGGGAGAGTGACTAGGACTTTACTGTAGTATTCAAACTACATCAGTTATCTACTATCTTTTGTTGAAACTACCTAGAAACCTAAGAACTTAGAAGATCAAGCCCAGGGGGCCAATATTTAGCAGAAACTGGATGGTTCTAATTCATAAACAAAAACCTAAATTACATTTATTTAGAGGACTGTAGCAGAGAAAGCAAAGTAATTATTAAGTGAAAGTAATAAGACATAGTCCAGGGAATAATGAAGCAAAACTGAGCTCTTAGAGGGTACAATGATCCACTCTTATCCATAAGGAGAGAAAATGAACCTCCTGCCATTCACTGCAGGGGTGCAGTGGGGATACCCAGATAGAATATCGTATACATTGTAAATGTCTTGGTCAGTTTTACTGAATTGTCTTTTTTTCCCTTCGTTTTAATCTCTTTTCTGAAAGACAGATCATTGGGTCATAGGGAGGGAGGATATATTTGGATATGAATATGATGTAAAAGCAAAACCCATCAATACAAATTTTAGGTAGGAAGGAAGGTCCCTGAGGTTTGATGATTCTTGCAAAGAGAGCCCCTAGTTTGGGATGGACAGAAACTTAAAAGTCTTAGAAGATCAGTCTTGAGTCTTGGGGGGGTTGTCTAAAATACTGAGAGATTATCACATAGTGATTGGAATTTAGATCTTCCTGCAGGTAGGTGACAACATAGTGGATAAAGCATCCATCCCAGAGTCGGGAATATTTATCTTCCTGAATCTGAATCTAGTCCCAGATACTTACTGAGTGACCCTGAACAAGTTACTTCACCCTATTTTCCTCAGTTTTCTCCTCTGTAAAATGAGTTTGAGAAGGAAATGGTAAACCATTCCAGTTTCTTTGCCAAGGAAACCCCAAATGGGGTCACAAAGAGTCAGACACAACTGAAAATGATCAAATGATAATAATAACTTCTTGTGTTCTATCTTGGATTCAAATACTACATTCTATTTATTATATCAGGCTATCTTTCAATTAAGACGCATGTAACAAATAAAATGACAAAACCATTAGCACTCAGTTATATTTCCATTTACTTAAGTCAATTAAATATGTAATTTCTATAATATTATCACCTTATCAAATAGCAGATATTTGATGAGATTAGGAGGAAAATAATGGTTCCATTTGGTAGCTAAGTTTTCCAAACACTGTCATCTAAAGTAAGTCATATGTTATATGGATTGGCTCCTACATAGCCTATATTGAGCTTTTTTTTTTTTTTTACCTCACATCCTATTTATAAATAATGTCAATTCTTTTTCACACTAACAGACACTTTTTGTAAGTACTTTTTGTGATGCTGCAATATAAATTCAAAGCAACAGTAGGGATTAGGAATATTCAATATCTCCCCAATTCTTTGCAGTCAGTAAGGGAACAAAAATGGTATCCCAGCCTGGTCCAGAGAAGACCTAAAAAGACTGATTTCTATAGAACTGAAAATAACTTTAAAAGGTTCTAAAGATTATGGGAATCATTTTGTTCAGCCACATCTGATTCCCCATGACTCTATTGAGGTTTTCTTGGCAAAGAATCTGAAACAGCTTTTCATTTCTTTTTCCAGCTCATTTTACAGATGGGAAAACTGAGGCAAACAGTAAGTGTCTGAATCCAGACTTGAATTTAGGAAAATGAATCTTCCTAACCTTAGGCATGGCACTCTATCCACTGGGAAATCTACCTACCCCAGGGAGGATATATTAGTCTTAACTAAATGATCACATACTTCCCTCAAAGTAGATTATAGAGGAAGAAAGTCATTGGAGAATACTGGCTCACTTAGCCCTACATTTTCCCCTATCAGAATTTTCCGAATATAAATCAACTTGGAGAATAAGGAGCAAGAAAGTACCTAGATCTTTCCCACACTTCAATCTGGTTAACAAATTGCTAAGCAACAACTTATCTTAGATGTGACACTACAGAAAGCAATCTCCGAATCTTAGAACTGATTAGACCCTTGTGTGGATAGTCTAATCCCCAGCCTTTCAGTTTCCTGATGAGAGGACCCAATATCCCAGGAGGGAAATATCTCCAGCAGTTGCAGAATTCTTTCAGCCAAGTACAAAAGCAACCATCTCCTCCTGATTGCTTTGTAGAATGGTAGAAAGGGGGAGGTGGATAGGGCAGGGAGAGAAATTGCAACTTGTGAACTTGATATTGGATTCTTTCCTAGAGAGGTCAGGTTGGACCAATGACCCCCAAGATGCCTTCCAGCTCTAAAAGTCTCTGATTAGAAGATCAAAATAACTTCTGCAGCTCATCAGCCACATTTCAGGCACCCCAGCATCAGAGCAGCTGGCCCCTCCCTCCTCTCAGGAGGTCTTAAAGATGAGCAAGCCTCCATAACTTACATAATGGAGCTTAAATTTGCAGTCATCTTCAATTTCATCAGCACTGTCTTCATCCGAAACTTCCCCTTCTTCTGCATCTTCCCCAAGGTGGTAGGGCAGCTTCTTACCCTGAAATTGAATTGGAAATAATATAAAACAATAATTCAATCAACAGCTTAATGTCATCCTCGGATTCAATTTACAGATAAAGAGCTGGAAGGGGCCTTAGAGATCTAGATAAACACTCCAGTTTTATAGATTAAGAAACTGAGGCCTGAGGAAATCAGGTGGTTGCCCAAGCTCATACAGGTAGAAAGAGATGGGAATGGAATCCTGTTATTCTGAGCCTAAACCCAGCCCTCCATCCACGGTACTTTGCTGCCTACTATATTAAATACCTAGAAGGGATCTACTGAGTTCATCTAAAGTGGGGGGGAAAGGGAGGTTCTTCACCTTTTCCTGTGTTCTGGACCCCTCTAGCATTCGATCTGGTGAAACCAAATGGACTTCTCAGGAGCATATTTTAAATGAATTCAGTAAAATATGTAGGATTGCAAAACAAGCCAATTATTTTGAAATACAGTTCCCAAAATATTAAAGAACAAGGTCACAGGCCCCTAAGTACCCATGTTCTAGAATGTTATTATGAGTTGTAATCATGAGGAAAGAGAACCAGTGACTTCCCCAAAGAAACACATCACGGAACAAAGGCTCTGCTGATCTGTGATGGCAGACAGAGCTAAAAGCTGTCACCTGTCTCCCCAGTCAGGGCTTCCTTCTAGACAATGACACCATTGATTCGCACTAACTAAAAAGAAAGCCGGTCTGAAAGGGCAAAATGCTATCGACCACAAAATTGTGAACAAAAATATAGTTTGGATCATTCTTAAGCATATGTAGTGACAGCTACTCGATGACTGTGGTTTTTCAAATTAGAGATTCAATTTCTTGATTTCATCAATACATAAGAGTTTCCCACTGGCAGGGACATACACTTGCATAGAGTCAAGATGCTAACAGCCTTAAAAGTAGTTCTCCAAGCACAATATTTATCCCTGGTAGCTCACATTTTATTTAGCAAACCCTTTCCTCATCAATCATTCAGCCAATAAATCAATATTTATCCACAGTATCTGAAGGTACCTTAGCAGAGACCGGAGGAAATAGAAGCATAAATCAGGTACTGTTCTTTCCCTCAGACTTTTTGCAACCTCCAGCTTCAAAAGACTTTTATACAGAGAGTTTGATTACTGTTACTGCAATTTTAAGGGAGAAGAAATAGAATTTGGGGGAAGAAGAGTGTGGGATAAATGAGAGAAGACTAAAGAAATTTTCCTTTGGAAAGATGGCAAGTTAACTGGCATGGAGAAAGTCTCTAAGAGATTTTGTGAGTTAACTCAATGAATTCTAATTTTCATTTTGCAGAGAAGACATTCCAAGAAGAATTCAAAAGAGACTTTAATTATCATTCTGATAGAACTGAGTCACGTGGTTCCAGTATTTTGGAAAAGTCCATAGTTGTAGCTGTTAGGAAGAGGTGACTCAGTTGAAGAGTTGCTCTATGATTCTGTATTATTCATTGCATTTAATCAATTACATGGTTAGCTGGATTAATAGTTGTCTGAAAATATGGGATGGAGGTTTGGAATTAAGAAAGAAAAAAGCTTACTCATGGTAAAAAAAAAAAAGGTTTTCCTTGCTTTTCGAAACTGGGTTAGGTGCTCCTGAAAAATTAATGAGAGCTTGCATGTTGGTAATTTTTGAGATAATATCACACCATACCCTTGATTGTCTTAACGCCGGTGAGACAAAGACTAAAGAAATGAGCTAAAGAAGCTGAAAAGCTACAGACAATGAAGGAAGATGAGATCAAAGATGGCCCCAATGTTGCCAACCTCAAGACACAGAAAAGAGGGTGGTCCTCTCTAGAAAATATGGGGGTCTGGCAGAAGAACTTTCCCCAGTGGAACAAAGTGACATCTCTATAAGCAAGGAAGGGAGAGCAATTGGCTTTAAGATGTTTTCCCCTATTCCTCATGGATTCCTCATGATTCCAGTTGAATTAATAAGAGGCAGGATGGTGTCAGGGAACAAACTCTGGATTTGGAGTGAGACATGCTGGGTTTGGATCCTTGCTTCCTTCCTTGACTTTGCTGGGCAAATCATTCCCTTCTCTGTGACTCATTGTCTTTGTCTGTAAAATACAAGGGTTGGACCAAATGATCTCCAAGGATCATTCTAACTCCAAAGTCTATCATACCAACTGGGATAAGGACTGAGCTTGTTATTTCATTGGAAACCCTTGAAGAAGGCAATTCCCTCCATCAATGCAAATTAGCAGCTTCTAGTCTTTGCCTAAAATACTGAAAGGGTCACACAACCAGAGGTGGACTTGAATCCAGACCTGGCTCTCGGTCCAGTTCTCTACCCCCGTTACCCTATCTCTGTTATATCTAATCAGTTGGCCAGAAATGACACTTCTTTCCAACCTATGAAGCAGAAAAATGGGAGGTGGACATCTTTCACAATTACCTGTCAGTGGCAGGTCCAGCGCACTATGAATTTACAGAAATTCTGTGTATTCTCTTAGGAACACCTAATACTGTCAGACCCTGATAAAGGAGTTTATTTTGTTAAGCATCCATATCTGAGACGATCAGAGAGTCTGGATAAGCAACAGAACAGAGCAGTGGGCCTTCTGAAGTGGACGAGACAGCATTCAGGAGCGAGCAGCTCATGACTTATAAAAAGCCTTCCATTCATTCACCCAATACTAATGGAGCACATTCTATGTGAAAAGCACAGGGGAGACACAGAGATGCACAAAAACATTGTCCCTGCCCTTACATGTGCTGAAATACAGTAAGTCTCTGATCAGAAAAGTTCAGACAAGGCTAACTGCCCAAGGTGGCAGAGCTGGGGACTCGGTTACTCCGTGAGTCTCTGGGACTGCCTCCATTACATCTCAGGACTGATGTATAGTCCATTGGTACAGTCAGTAAAGGGGTCTAAATCAATCATTTTAAAGGAAGGAGAAATGTATCATCCTGAAGCGATTCCCTCATAAAAATAAAAAAAAATGTAAAAAAGTATCTAACCAGGATGAGGAAGGAGAAACGAGCTCAGAGTTAAAGACCCAACTCCCAGAGTGCAGTAGAAAAAACATGGCCAAGAAATCTGGGTTCAAATCCTGCCTCTTCCACAAATTACTTGTGAGGCCTTGGGCAAAACATTTTCTAGCTCTTTGGATCTCAAGTTCCTCTTCTGCAAAACAAGTGAATTGGTTCTTCTTGATCTTTATTAAATTCATAATTTTATAGGATAACAATAAACCAAAAGGATGAGTTGAACAATCCCTAAAATTGATCTCAAACAAGCTCCTTCTCTATTTACCACCCAGGTAACCTTGGGCATGTCACTGAGTCTGGGCTTCCTCATCTGGAAAATGAGGGGGCTGGACAGGATGTCTCTCGACACCTGCTAGCTTTGTGATCCCATGATGTAGTTGTAAAGGGCTTAAAGGGGGTACAGGGCTCTCCGGTTGGGTATTTGCTGCCTTTTGGGGACTTGGCCTAAAGTCACTTGTTTGAGGAAATGAAGACGGCTGCTGCTTATTGTCTTTATTTCAAACCAAACAAGGAGGTGGCCATCTCTAAAATGGAGGAGACCCTGTGGACCACCCCAAGGGGCAAACGGGTCCCAGGTACCTAGGGAAGATGTCACTCTTCCAAATGACCACTGTCGGCTCTTCCTCTCTCACCATGAGCCATCCTGGTGCCCCAAAATGCTGTTTACGTGAAAAGCCCTGAGAAGACTCCTCTAAAGTGGGAGGGGATCTTCCATTGGTGTGGGAGGTTATTCAATTACCATCATCCTAAGTGCATGCGAAATATCCAAAGGGTTCGTTCTGCACAATGTGAATGTCTGCCTTCAAAATTTCTCTGTCCCAAAGTGAAGGTGATAACCCTTCCACAAACTCAATTAGGAGTTTACCCTTTACATCGCTGGGCTCATGAGAGAGAAGATCTGGAAAGCGATTGCAAACCTTAAAATGCCACCGAAAACATGACCAAACAGGACTCCTATTATTGTGACTGTCAGTCCCCGGAGGCAGGACCCGGCTCATTTTGGTCCCAGTAACTAGCCTATTTTTAATAACTTCCAATAAATGCACACGCTGATTGACAGCAAGAAGGAACACTCGGGAAATTCAGAAAGGTCTGTGTGGTTATAAAAGGAAATTCTCCCCCTTGTCTGACCCTCATTTAAAATTCAGCTCCAAGTTTTTATACAAGGGCCAAGGACTAATAAGATAATAAAGTAAGTTAATAGAAGTCAAAGGACAGCCAGGTGGTGCAACGGAGAGAGCGCTGAGCGTGGAGTCGGGAAAACTCACTTTCCCAAGTTCAAATCTGGCCTCCAGTCCTGGCTGTGCTGCTTATTATGTGCATGACCTTGGAAAAGTGACTTCCTCCCAAAGGAGGAGCTGGCCCGGGGCCTGTGGGACGCCTTCCCTCTCTGCACTGGTGACCCAAGCCAATCTCCTGGGGCAGGGTTGGAGACCGAGGTTCAAACCTGGGGTCTGCTACTTGCTACGTGCTGAAATGGAATTTTTTCCCCTAATTTTTCCCCATCTGTAAAATGTCCCCAACTGGACTAGATTAAGGCAGCCAAGCTGCACAGTGGTTACAGTGCTAGAAGTCAGAAAGAGCTGAGTTCAAATCCTGCCCAGGACACTTCCAAGTCTGAGCAAGACACATAACCTCTGTCTGTCTCACTTTCCTCTGTAAAACAGAGATAATGATACTACCTTAGTCACAGGGATGCTGTGTTTATCTAAAATCAAATAAGATAGCAGATGTAGAGCACTTTACAAAGCTTACCACACTCTAAAAAGACTAGACTTTGTGATTATATAGTAAATGTTATTATTAGCATAGTATATTATATACATTATACTATATTATTATAGCATAGTATATATAATATACTATGCTAATAATAACATTGATTATACTATATTATACTATTATTATATTATACTATACTATGATATACTATTCTATACTATAATCATATACTATATTAATGTCATTATTAATATATTACACTACATAGTATTTTATATATATTATATTATACTATATACTATATTATTATAGTATATTATACTATGCTATATTATACTATATATTATAGCATATTATACTATACTATACTTACATAATATATTACTGTCATTATTAGTATATTATGTTATATATGCTATACTATATTGTTATAGTATATTATACTATGCTATACTATGCTATATTGTTATAGTATATTATACTATGCTATACTATGCTATATTATTATAGTATATTATACTATGCTATACTTACATAATATATTAGTGTCATTATTAGTATATTATATTATATATACCATACAATATTGTTATAGTATATGCCATTCTATACTATAATATACTGTAATTATATAGTACATTAGCAAGTGTTATTATCCAGCTCAAGTCCGTGACACTCTGATTGTAGCTGACGCCAGGCAATGCTGGTTTTGGTCCCTGGCTCTTTTGAGGATGTCACCATTCAGCTTGAATTTGAACCCCTAAATCGCCTCCCAGGCTTAAAACAATGAAACCAGCTGAAGGGTTCAGACACCGTGCCCACAAAGCTGGCCAGACTTCAGTCCGGGCCACCAGCTGACGGCATGGACGCCATGGATGCCGCAGACGCCGCCTCCTTTCCTTCTAGGCCCCTCCCTTCTACTAGAAGCACCGGTCACTCATTCCTCCGCGGACCATGTGCTGGCCGGTGTCCCTGCAGAGCCGGGCCTGCTGGGGCCAGGCCTGGGCACCTGCTGAGCCTCCACACTCACGCCTCTCACTTACATAAGTAGGGCTGGACAAGCGTGAAGGAGACGCTTTTTTTCCTCTGACAGATTGTTACGGGCGCTGGATGGGCAGAAGTGGGGAGAGGGTCAGGCACACACCGCCACAGATTTGTGAAAGAGCCCACCTCCCATTTTGGATATCTCTGTATCCAAACGGAGATCTTGATTTATAGTGAGAGGTTCTGGCTCCAAAAAAGAATCCTAAGAGCACTGGCTGCAAACTTCCTTTAAATGTCAACTTAGAAAGAAAAAGGAGGATGAAGAAAACCACAGAGAGGCAGAAGAGACAGAGACAGAGAAAGAGAGACAGAGACAGAAACAGAGAGAGAGAGAGAAAGAGAAAGAGAGAAAGATGGACAGGGAAGGGAGGACAAAACGGGAAGAAAGAGAGGGGAAGGAGAGAAAAAAGAGGGAGAAAGAGAAGGACAGAGAGAGAAGAAGGGGAAGAGAGAGGCAGAGACAGAGATGGGAGAGACTGTGAGTGACAGAGGCAGACATAGAAATATGGGAAGGGGCAGAAAGGAAAGGGGAAAGAGAATGAGAAAATGGGAAGAGAGAAAATAGAGACAGAGACAGAGACAGAGACAGAGAAAGAAATGTGAAACTGTGAGTAACAGAGACAGAAATATAGATAGAAATATGGAGGGGAAGAAAGGGAAGGGAAAGAAAGAAAAGGGATGGGGAGAGAGGAGGCAAAAAGAAGAAAATGAAAACAGAGAGACACAGAGACAGGCAGATATGGGAGAGACAGAGAGATAGAAAGATGGAAAGGGAGGGAGGAGAGAAGGGGTAAGAAAGTGAGGGGAGGGAGAAAGGAAAAAGAAAGAGAGACTGAAGAACAGAGAGAGAAGATGAAGAGAGGGAGGAAGAAAAAGAGAGAAAGAGGGAGAAACAGAGAAGGAGGGAGGGAGGGGGAGAGAGAGAGAGAGAGAGAAAGAAAGAGAGAGAGAGAGAGAGCAAGAGAGAAAGAGAGAGAGAGAGA
This sequence comes from Myrmecobius fasciatus, assembly GCA_023553655.1. Taxonomy (NCBI): domain Eukaryota; kingdom Metazoa; phylum Chordata; class Mammalia; order Dasyuromorphia; family Myrmecobiidae; genus Myrmecobius; species Myrmecobius fasciatus. Next base: position 297,483 of record JAJPUD010001736.1, on the reverse strand, counting down.
GGCTCTACTTTGTGTATCCCTTCTGATTATTATTCCTTTGATAAACCAGTTCTTGATCCTTAGGGGAATTTGGGACTAGGCTGATAGATGATGGCTTTTGTTACGTTCTGCAAGTAATTACCTTCACTAAAATTTTTCCTTTCAGACTCTGCGGGCTGGGGAGCTGCTTGGAATCTCCCGTGTCGACGGATGACAAGTCCAGTTTGTCACTGAATATTTCCTTTAGGTACCGAGCAATCTTCTTCTGCTGTTGGATGCTGCAGTGGTTCTCAATGGACAAGATCACTGGGAACCTGAGACAAAAACAACCATGGAAGGTTTCAGGGGCAGGACAGGATCGAGGGGTCACAAGAGCAAAGCATTTGGGGCTCAACGAGCTCCTGCATTTCTAGGCACTCATCTTTGTGCAGGGGACGATGAACAAAATAGAAACAAAAAGCCTGCCATGATCCCAGATGCGTGATCTCCCTCCAGAGAAAATCATTTTGATGTGCTTAATGGTGAGCAAATGGCCAGGGCAGAGAGCGTGCCTTAGAGCCACAGGAAACTCAAAGTAAGATGTGTAATGTACAAGGACAGGCAGAGAAGCAGAAGAAAGGGGAAAAGGAAGAAAACAGAAGAGAAGAAAAGAGGGAAAGGAAGAGAACAGAAAGAAAGGCAGAAAAGAGTGATAAAGGGAAGGAAAGAGAAAGGGAGGAAAGAAGAGTTGGAGAAGGATATGGAGAGGTAGAGGAGGTAGAGAGAAAAAGGAAATAAAAAAAGAGAGAAAGGGAGAGAGGTAAGGGAAAGGAGGGAGATAGAGAAAGATGGGGAAAGAAAAGAGTAGGAAAGAAAGGGAGAAGTGGAGGAAACAGGGAAGAGAAGAAGAAAGGAAAAAGACAAAGTGAAGAGAGGAGTCATCAGAGGGAAAGATGCAAAAGAAAGGGAGAAAAAAGGAGAAGGAGTTCAGGAGGAGATGACAAGGAGGAAGAGACAGAAAAAAAGAGGTGAAAGAAAGAAGGGAGGAAGGAAGAAAAAAGGAGGGGAAATAGAGAAGAAGATAGAGAAGGACAAGGTGAGGCTGAAAATACAAGGTAGAGAGAAAGAGAGAAAAGGGAAAAGAAGGAGGGAGAAGAAGAATAAAGTGCTCAAAGAAAAACAAATTACATATTCTATTTGTATCTGATTTATTCTCCCTTTTGGAAACATCTTAGGGACACCTATCATTAAATGTAATTGTTTCTTCATGTTTTTAAAGCTTTCTAGCTAAAATAAAAACAAATTACAGCATTCATTTGAAGACTAAAAAGACTCATACGGCCCTTATAGAGCAAATGTTTCAAAACCATGTTGATAGAATGATACTTAAGTGTTTTCCCAAACGTTTCAAGCATCAACTGAACAGTAGCACTTCTATTTACAAACCAAAAGACTAAGGGACATGTGGTTCAAAGGATCTGCCAGAGGCAACAGAAGCAGCTGGGGCAGAGACAGAAATAGGCTCAAGATTCATATAAATGGCAGAATAGAAAGGGAGAAAAGGGGGGAGGGAATAAACATGCATTAAATGCCCACTAATTCCAGCCACTGTGCTAAGTGCTTTACATTCATTATCACATTTGGTCCTTCAAACAACCTTGGAAGGGAGGTGTTAGTATAATTTTTATTTTACAAATAAGGAAACTGAAGCAGGGAGAGTGGATCGTCCATAGTCACACAGCTAGTCGGTATCTGTGATTGGATTTGAACTCAGATCTTCCCCTGTTGTGCCATTTAACAGGCACATTGCATTTGGAATCAGACAATTCGGGCTTGTAGTCTTCAAAGCTATTGACTAGCAGGATGAGCTTAGTCAGTGGAATTCAAAGACCTCTTATCAGTAAAATGAAGGAGTTGTGCTAGAAAATGGACAAGGTCCCTTCCAGTCTAAACCATCAAACGACAGACTTTGAGTCTGAAAGGACCTTAGAGGTCCCCTGGTCCAATGCTCTTGATGCAGATAAGAAAACTAAGACTTAGAAGAGACTTGACTACAATCATGCTGATAATTAATGACTATTAACTATCCCAGGTCCTCTGACTCCAGAATTATCCATCTGAGCTTCTGCAGCCACATAGTAGACAGATACCTGCACTTGGGATCAAGAAAATGAGTTCCAAGTCAGCCTCAGACGTTTATAAGCTGTGTGACCCTGGGCATGACACTTAACCCTAGCCTGCCTCAGTTTCCTCAACTGTAAAATGGGATTTGTAATAGCACCTACTTCCTGGGGTGGTTGTAAAGTTCAAATGAGATATTTGTAAGGCACTTAGCACAGAGCCTGGCACAGTAGGTACTCCTTTCCTTTTTTTCTGATCACATTCATCACCCACTTAATCTTTTTTTTCACTATACTATAAACTGATTTCCCATTCTGAATTACTGATATTTCCATTTGGGCAGTTTTATACTATGTACTTTTAGCGAAATAATAACTGGTAATACACTTTTTCTGATGGCGTATTCATCATAAAATTCAAAATATATCCGGGGAAAATCAAAATCAATTCTCTGATCTGTGGGCAAAGCCCAATTCCTACATTAAGAGCTATGACTATCTGAGATTTTCTTCTACTCATTAGGAAAACATAATAACAGCCATAGAACAGATAATGAGAAATGATATTAAAGCTAATCACATAATGCTAATAATAGAAGAGTATTAATAAGTGATATTCAGAGAACACAAGGCACAGTGGAGAGAGAGATGGCCGAGGAGGCAGAAAGAACCTAGTGGGAATAAGGGAACTCAATTTTTTGTGTTAAAGGCAACTCTCTTAAGTCTATGAGTTGCTATGAGTTGCTATGAGAAAGGTAGCAAACTGCTCTGATCTAGGGAGCCTTCCGGTCTGGGAGTACCAAATAGCCATGGGCTGGGTTCAGCTCCTATCCCCCAGAGAGCTTAATGTTAAATCAAAGGGAAATCTATTCACCACATGTACCAGCCCTTTGTCCAGAAGGTTGTCTGATTTCATGCTCATGACGACCTAAAGGGATATTTGCTTACAAACACAAACACACCCAGTGGCTGTCATGGAGTGGGCTGGAAATCTCTCCACAATCATCCCAAGGACTTTAGTGAAAAACACATTTAACTAAAAAAGTCCAATGCTCTTCGGTGAACTCCAAGTCAGGGGTCAGCACCAATAAATTAACGTGACCAATTCCAGCAAATGAAAGTTTCCCATGGTGAAGAAATGGTTCAATTTCCAAAGAGGCTTTTGAAGTCTTCACTCAATGAACCTGTTTAGCAATTCTTCAACTATTAAGTAACCGTAATAAAAATATTTTCTTTGTAATTTATCTCTACTGAACAGTTAAGAGACAGTGAACAAGTATGATCTCAGCTCAGGTCAGAAGATCAAAGAATGGTGGATTTAAAGTCAAAAAGAAACATAGAGGCCATCTGGCAAGAATGCTCATTAAATCCATTTTCCAGCTGGGAAAACAGAGGCAAGCGTCTCTTCTCTTTCCCAAGGAAACCGGGCAGTGCCCCTGCCAAGCATCCTGCATCAGCTTAACCTCCCAGGTGACCAATAGGAAGAACAATCATTCAGATACTTAAAGGTCATTCATTACTTTGCCTAAGCAAATTTAGGGCATTTCGGGTCTTGGCTACCCCCTACCTGACTGGATCTGGTCTTGAAGCAGAGGAAAGGGTTTGAGAGCACTTACTCATTCTTCACAAAAGCAGTTTTATTGATGGTCTCGACAACATCTCGGAAGAGGATCTTTGAAGTGAGAGTATAACCATGGTGGACCACTGGCTCTCCATCTGGACCATCCCAACAGTCAACTGTTAAAACAAACAAACACTCAATTCAACAAGCGTTTATTAAGCACCCACTATGTGTCAGGGAGTAAGAATGGAAGGAAATACAACATTGGTCCTGTCCTCAAGGAATTTATATTCAATGATTTTTACATAATCTTCCCTGGAAACCTGCATTTTATTCTATTTAAAATATTCAACGTGAGATGGTAGACTCATTGTTATCATGAAATAGGATCTAAGGAACCTTGGTGCCTCAGAAGGGAAAGCTATAGTTTAGGAAGATTTATTAATCCCAAAGAATTAAATATGAATATTTAACTTAATGTAGAAGAAATCAACAAATGTTTTGTGATCACAGAAGGAAACTGGCAAGCAGATCAAATAGAAAAACTATATCTGAAATTGGTCAGCTGATCCTGTTGAGTTTCGATTGTTAAAATATTATTTAAAGAATCTCATGTCTCCAGAGGACCAGTAGCTTTTTTTCCGAATAAGAATCTCCCTCAAATAAATGACAGAAATTGAGGGTTGCTCTTTTGGTGTTTTTATAATAGTCACAGCCTCCGGTTGCTTCCCATGGCTCAGCACATTTTATATCAAGTGTAGTTATAATAAGTATACAACATATTGATCAAGAAAGGCATCTTGACATAGTAGATGGAGCACTGGTCTTAGGATCGAGAAAATCTGGGTTCAAATCCCAATCTGACATTCAATCATCATGCATCAGTCACTTGGAATAACACAAAAACATCATAGACAAATGCTGTGATTCTGTTAGACCATGGAGGGGTCGTGATCTTGATTTGTGAAGGCTGTTCTCATACCAGGAGTTCCTCAAACTGATTTATCCATGTTTTGTTTCATCCTTCTTCTAAACTGACTCCCCCTCTTGTCCCCAACTATTTCATTTCTCTCAATGGCACAAACACTCTTTACTATGTCTTAATCTTTGAGATGGTCTTCGACTCTTGACTCTCCTTTATCCTTTGGATTGAATCACCAACTTTCTTCATCGAATCCTTCAATAAATCTCTCAGATTCTGCTTTCCTCTCTGTTTACTCTGCTACCATTTTAGTCTAATTTCTCCCAGAGGGATTACCACAGCAAACTCTTAGCTTGTCTTCGTATTTATGGCTATCAAAATAATTTCTTGAGATCTACTTCTGCAAATTCCTCAAAGTGGCTCACTAGAGGTGGGAGGGACCTCAAAGACCACCTAATTCATGACTTAGATCCTTCCCTCCATGTCAAATCTAAACTTCTCCACCAGGAAGTTCCATGACCATCCATAATAAGGCCCTCCCCAAAATAAATACCTTATTTCTCAAGGCTTCCCAAAATACAACCTTGGCAGCAGTCAAACAAATGGAGGCCTTTGGGGTTTTATTTCTACTTCTCACCTTTGTTTGCCTACTTGTAATGGGCTTGTCCTTTCTATTTAGGTAAATGCTAAAAGGTCACTTCAAGCTCCATCTCTTCTAGGGAGACTCCTCCTGACCACTCCTGCTCCATCATCAAATCTGCACAGGTCAGAACCTAAACTTCCATTAATGGGTACCTAAATGCTGCTAGAGTGTAGTTCAGTTGAGAACAAGGATTATGTCTTATACTTAGCTGGATTTCACACAATACTCCTATTATCCTGAGCATAAAGGATTTATTTTATCAACAGGGTACATTTAATACCTATTTGTGAATTGATTTCATATTTCCTCATGGGTGCTTCATGTTCAAGTGCCATGTATTTGCAGCCAACATTTTCCAATTTTTTTCTCTACAACCAGCATTGCCTTTTTACCCCAGAAGCTATCAGTTTTCAGAATTTCTCATTAGATCATAGGTTCAGACCTAGGTGCGATCTTATTAGTTATCTGGTTTCTTGTTTTGCTAAAGAGGAGAATCTGACACCCAGAAGGGTCAAGGTCACATGGATAATAAGTGATGAACCCATGTGTTCTGATTCAAAAAATAAAGTTCTTTTCACTACGACACAAGAAACAAATGAAAAGATTACAGAAAACGGCGTAGTTGTCAAGGCCAATAGTAAGAGAAAGATGAAAAGAAAGTTAAAAAAAAAGAATTCCACTGAGAAATGTAAACCATTCTAGATATCATCTGAGAAGATTGGATGGTTCCTTTGAGACTATAAAAAGAGCAAATTTGTCAACGCGGTGGGCTTTAGATGAAAGTCTTCGTTTATCTGCTCTCTCAACCTTAATGCCCCTTTAAAAATTTGATGGGTTTTTTTCTGGATATTGTTGTAAGAAGAATGAAGAGAAATCTTAAAGGTTCAGTGACCATAATTTCAGACATCCTGAGGCATCCCTAGAGTGTAAGAAAGATTCATGGAGAATTCACACTTGTTAACAAAAAGATAATAAGTGGAGACTGAATGTAAATCAACATATGCTATATTCATTTTTCTCCTTTTTCTTGTTTTTTCTCTTATAGTTTTTTTCTTTTGCTCCAGTTTTTGTCCTCCAACATGATTCATAAAGAAATGTGTATTTTATATACATAATATTTATATATTTTAATATATGACAATATATATTAAATAAATATATATATATATAACCAGAAAAAAACAATAAAAAGGGAAAAATATAAAAGACACAAAGGCCAAATTTGTCTTCACATAAAGTTGCTAATAATATTTTTAAATGTCCATAAACTAATAAACGAAAGTGCTCAGATATGAAGAAACAGAGTATAGGTTGGACGGAATCCTGGATTCCCTGGCTTTCACCTGTAGAGCATATTTCTATTTGTTTGTCCATAAAATGGGGGCAACAACATTTACACAAAATACAATAGAATCCTAGGCATAGAGCCCCCCCACCCCTCGAACACTAACTAGCTGTAGAAATAAATCTGGGCTGTGTAAACACTGAGGAGCCCTGAAAACTCTGGGCCTCCACTTCCTTACCCATAAAATGGGATTAGACCTAATGGTCTCCAAGGTTGCTCTTAGCAATAAATCTATGCTCATTTAACCCCTATGGACTAAAAAGTCCTGATCTCTTCAGAGGAGAATAGCCTTTGAGCCTCATGTTTATCCATTGCTGAATATACAGGCAGAAAGGCTCATGATAAACTGAATTTTGAATCTCCTGCATCTCGACAGTCAACTCCTCCCAAGGGAACTGAGAGATGGACACGTCCAGATGTGTGTCCCGAGATGATAGGAAAGGTTCTAAAACGGCTTTTAAAAGGTAGGTCAGCTTCAGTTCCATCTTAGGAACATTAATCCCTTGAACAAAACATCTTTATCTGTCAAACAGGATTGACTAAAAAACAATGAACTGCAGGGCCAGGTGAAAAAAGGCTCTCAGTTCAATAATCTGACAAGGCAGTTCTACTAGAGAAGCTTCTCCTCAGCCCTCCCCAAGATCACAAAAATATCTGATTAAGGAAGGCACTTCAGCTGGACAAATGGAGATGGAAAGCACCAAGGACCGAAATGAAGGCTGGGAAATGCAGAAAGTTTGGGGCTTCTTTTCTTTTGGTCACAAACAGCATGAAGCAGCTGTCCAAAACCAGCTTTCTCTTCCTCAATAATTACCTTACTCCACTGAACTCCCACTATTATGGGAGACCATCAGAAGCACCTGAAAATTAGTCTGACTGGCTACACTCCATAAAATAGGGTTTTTATAGCAATTGCAGCTATTAAACAATAATAAAAAACCAGATGACTCTGCACAGACATGATATGGAAAAAACCACTCGGTTTCCTTTGGGCTCTTCTGCCACAATCTGTAAGCAGAGGTCATCTCAAAGCAGAGAATCTTAACCTGGGTCTTTGACCTTAACATAAAAACATTTGAAAGAATATTTCAACATAACTGGTTTTCTTGTAATCTTATATATTTTACTTTAAAACATGATTCTCAAAAAAGACTTATAGGTGTCCCTTCACTGATTGCCAAAGGGGTTCAGGACACAAAATTGGTTAAAAAGTAGTTCAAGGATCCTGGATTAAGAAATCCTGAACTGCATCATCTGTGTCTAGCTGTGTAAGTCTAGGTATATGTAAGTATGGCTGTTCCAACCAAGGAAGTAGTGGGGATCAAGTATTTTGAATGGGAAGGATAGGGAAGGAAACTTCTGAGTAGGGTTTGTCTATTCCAGAGGAGCTTTGGCCATCCAGAGGGATAGGCCGCAAAGCACTGGGTGCCTGTGCCATAGGAAAGAGAGGACAAAAGGTGAGCAATTTGGTCTCTAGTTGATAACCATCCTTTCAGGTATCAAAACTCATTCCCTGTGCCCCCTCTGCTATTCTCATCATGGGGCATCAGTGCCTAAAGGGAACTGTAGGGATCACATCCTCTTCAAATATTCAACTAATGATAAAGTTTTTATGCAATCACAAGAGAATTGATGGGTAGAAAGATTAGCCTGAAAATCACTTAGGCTAAAAAAGCTTTTTATTTCTTTCAATATTTAATAAACTACATTTTTCTGCTCAAAGGATTTTCAGAGAATCCCCGGGTATTTCAATGTACCTTGTCTTTACATCATCTCAGATCTAAAAGTGGGAAGAGACCCTAGAGAACCACCTCAATTTACAGATATGAATGATGAGGCCTGGAGACATTTAGTGTCTTGCCCAAGTCCCATATGGACTAAGAATCAGAGATGAGATGTGAGTGAGCTCACACTACAGAGTCTAAATGTCCCTCTGTATGAAGCACCTTTTGTTTTAGCATGCTAGTTCCCAGAGAGTCAGAACCTGGCCTAATCTTGTTACTGTGAGGAATGATGAGCATAAAGTCAGGGAAATAGAGGAAGACTTGTCTGACTTGATGAAGAGAGAAGGAAGTTGAGCCAAAAGAATAAGATTCACAATAACCATAGAAACATAAAGACAAAACTAAAAGTAGCACAACCCAGATCCAATGCAAATGATGAAAATTAAAATACAAACTTCCTTTCAAAGAGGGAACTTCAGAAATGAAAAGTAAATCACTTTCTGGGGCAGGCTTGCTTGTCTTTTTTGTTTAAGAAATTTGAATTAGAGTCAAAATTAAGATCAGAGTCAGAGGGTTAGGGTCAGGAGGGTAAGGGTCGGTTAGAGTAAAAATTATAGTTGATTGTATTTTGGTCTGTTTTTTTGAGGGTAGTGCAATGTGATAACACAATACATCAATTTTTAAATATTTATCAAATGATTAAAGACAAATAATAAATAAATGCAAAGAACCCACAACAACAACAAAAACAAACCTGAAAACTACATACTCTGTAAATACAGTGACCAAGATTACTCCCAAAGGAGAGAGAACAAATGATTTCCCTTTGCAAAGGTAGAGACCACACTGCCTTAGAGCAGGGGAAATGGGTTCACTCCCTAGCAGTGAGGCTGAGTCTTTGTATTTGACACTAGATGACCACAAGAGCTTTCACATATTTTATCTCATTTGATCCTCACAACCATCCTATTGTGATCCTGCATTTTGCTACTGAGAAAACTGAGTCTGAGACAGGTTAAGAGACCTTCTTAGGGCCACACAGCTTGGAAGTGCCAAGCAATATTTGAACTCAGATACTATTGACCTCGAATCCTGCACTCTACTTATTCTACCACCTAGCTGTTATGTAATCTCTCTCAACCTCAGTTTCCTCAGTTGTAAATTGAGATGGACAAGACAGTGTCTGAGGTCCTCCCAGGTCCAGATCTCTGGGGCTAAGACCAGAAGTATCAATTTTGGTTTACATATTGGCTAGTTTTGTGGCCCTGCCTTTTCCATCTCTCAGAATGGCTCACTGGGTAGGGGAAGAGAGATCAATACATTCCAAAATAAGAATAAATTAAGAATAAAAGATGTCAATTAAAAAATAAATTTTAAACATATTAAAGCAAAGTAATATGGTGCAATGCATAGAGTGCAGGGGTTTGGAGATTGAAGTAGATACTTCCTAGCTGATTGACCCTGAGCAAGACGCTTAAGCTCTGTTTCCTTCAATTTCCCCATCTGTACAATGGGGATAATAATAGTGCCTACATCACAGGATTGTTGAGAGGATCAAAGGGGATCATAATTGTAAAGCACATAGCACAGTGTCTGACACAGTTGGGTCCGACCCTACGTGAATTTTATTTTGCCTGGAGTTTTCTTGGCAATCGTGGGGCTTTCTGGGTCTGGCAGAAAATGCTACACAAATGTTAGGTATCATTATTAGCATTACTTATTATTATTATTACAGTATCCTCAGGAAGAAGCAGGAGTCAAGTTACCTTCTACACAGCGACAGCCTTCTTGCAGGACGCGAGCATACATGTCCACTTTGGACTGAGAAAGGAGCTGGTCACCAGTCAGGTACGTGTTATGAGAGGAGGCGATGTAATAGTTGCAGAGGGGCTGGTCCATGTCTTGGAACACCTCAGCGTGTAAGGGGTTAAAGACATCACAGGCAGGACTCCTCATAAAGTTTGTGAAACCTTGCAAGGAAGGAGACAAGAAAGATTCAGACTCAGGAAGCTGACATGATGTACCTCAGAGGGCCAGACATGGAAATTGCTGCTGAGTTCAGTCCACTCTTGGAGCCACTCCATGACAGGAGGCTGTTACTGTATTAACCGTTGATCACATCACCATGTGACAATGAGGCAACATCTTCTCTCCCAAAATAACAAAGGCCTTCTCTTATCAATAATCTCTCTGGGGCCCTGGTTCTCACTTTCCTTATCAGTAAAAATAATAATGAGCTGAAATCTGAGGTCACTTCCAGTTCTACATTTATGACGTAGTGATTTCATATACCTTAGGAACACCCCCAAAGAGCATGGAGGGTATGTCTTTATAGATGGAAAAACAGAGACTCCACAAAAAAGAATTTTGTCCCAAGTCAAAAATTCAAGTCAGTCACAGAAAAGTGCAATATTACAATATTTGGGGGCAATAGTGAAGTTGGTAAAAACTAGAAGCTGTCTTAGGTTTCTTAAAAACTTTGATTTAAAATAACACTATTATATTTATGTTATATATTTATTATATGTATATTATATTTATATTTCTAGGAAAACAGCAAAGAAAATCTTTCAATGCATACTTAAGCAAAGCTAATACAATAGGAACAATGAGAGCAAAATGAGTTCTTGTCCATTCCACTGTTTATTTTTGTGGACATCTTTATAGCCAACAGCATAGTAGTAATTATGACAATTGTAATTATACAATGAGTATTGTCAGGAGACAATCTGAGGCCGACAACACAGGATCTACTCTTCTGTAGACTTATATTATGCCTGAGTAGACCCATCAGAAATGCAGGTTGTGATGAACTGAATAGACAATAATTGATGACGAATGGCATTTTTGACCAGTGCCTATAATTTCTTGTATCTTGTGCTTACAGATTCTTGTATTGGATAAGAAGCATAAATAATGGGTTCAATTCAATTTAATTCAACAAGGATTTGGTAATGACTTACTATGTGCAAGGAACTGTACAAAACATGGTGTGGGGGGCCACCAGGATACCAAAAAATATAGCCCCTTTCTCAATAATCTTAAATACTAATGCAGAAAGAGCAATAAAATATGTCAATAGAGGCAAATTACGCTGCCTAGCAACTAAGAGGCCCTCAAAAATATTAATATAGCAAACAAAAAAAACAGCCCCTATGTATCAACACAGAACAATTTTGGGGTTAAATGTTTTTTTTTCTAGATAGTCAAGTAATATGCCGGATTACTAAGCACAGAGAATTCTAATGAGAAATAAGACTCAACTGGATACATATAATTCAGAAGCCACAGGTAGGCCGGCCAGTCCACTGGAGTTCATTCGAGGCAGTCATTCAGCTGATGATAAAAAACCCAACATCAGGAAAACTTACCCATCTCCCCTTAGTTACCATTTTGCCTCTGCTTTCCTTGGAAATTACTTTTTCTCAATAGGAAAAAAACCCTTAAAATTATAGAGATACAACTAGATTACTTTTGTCCAACCAAATAAAAGGACAGGAGAAAAGGGAAGTAATAAAGTATGTTAGGGAAAATTCCCATTAAAAGAAACACGGGAACCAAAAGGCAAAACATTTAGTAAAGATTAACAGATGCAAAAATAAGCATGATATTTTTCATAATAGTTAGCATTTAGATAAAATACTCTGAAGTTTGAAGAAGCCTTTAAAATATTATATCATTTGATTCTCACAACTCTGGGAAATAGGTAAATATTCCCATTTAAAAGATGTTACAAGACGTTAATACAGAGTCACACAGCTAGTAAATGAATAAGATTGGATTTGAACTCAGGTCTCTCTGATTTTGAGCCTAACACTCTATACATTGTACAATTTAGTGCACTTTAGATTGGTTGGAAAAAAAAGAGGAAATAGATAAGAATTTGGGGAAATATACCAGGAAGCTGACATGATGGCCTGATACCATGATCATAAACTAAAAACCTGTGGATTTAATTTTGCTTCCTGCCAAAACTCTAGGATGTGTTATTATAAGATAGTTCATAGATAAGAATTTGAGAAAATACATCAGGAAGCTGACATGATGGCCTGATACTATTATCATAAACTAAAAACCTGTGGATTTAATTTTGCTTCCTGCCAAAATTCTAGGATGTGTAATTGTAAGATTGCATAAACATCTAGAAGAGAAAGCAGTGATTTCTAAGAAGGAACTTGGCTTTATTCAGCTTTATTCAGGTCATACCAAACTAACCTTACTTTCTTTTCTGACAGGACTATTGAACTGGTAGATAAGAATGCTATAGATGGAGTTTACCTAGATTTTAGATTTGACAATGCTCTCATGCTGTTCTTGTAGAAAAGATGGAGAGATATAGGCTAGACAAATAACATGGTTTGTTTCATTTGAAACCAGGTGGATCACTGGACCTAACAAGAAGTCATTGATAACTTAGTCTCAATTTGGAAGGAGGTTTTAGAAGTGTCTCCAAGGATCTTTTTATGGCCTTGGGCTATTAATATTTTGATCAATAACCTGAATAAATATGTGACTGCTGTTTTCAAGTACCTAAATATGTCACATGAAAGAGAAAATACTCTTGTCCTACTGGGTACGAGAGGGTAGATCCAGAAGAAACAAATGAAAGAGGCAAAAAGCATGATTTAGATTTGAAGTCTGGAAAAACTTCCTAACAAATAGAGTGGGGAAAATGGCTTGGGAATCCAACTCTAGAGGCCAAAAGGTCACTTGTTAGGTATGATATAAAGGGAAATACTGTTCATAAATAAATCAGATTAGATGGCCCCCTTCTCTAAATTTTGTGATATTACCCATAAAGAAGAGGTGAGTTAGACCGAATCCTGAAGGTTGGGATGGACGCCAGAGAGAGCAGGAAGGGAGAGGATTGAAAAGGGGATTCTAATCAAGGTAGAAGACAATGCCTCAGGATGCATTATGAGAACAACAGTGAGCTGATTCTGCATTTTCTCTTGAGAAATGTTGGTCCCATGGCAGGTATGTCCAGCCTCATCCTATTTAAGAGAGAGAAGTCAGTAGCTGCTGACTGGTAGAAGCAGCCATTCAAGCACTCAGGTCTACTTCATCTAGAAGCTTTTCCTTTCAGGATGCTTCATTCCCCTTTATGGGTTAGAAAAGTCAATTACTTTCCCAAGAGTAATTTCCAACATGTTAAATACTGCCTTGGGTCTTTTAAAAGTATAATAACAAAGATGACAAGTTGACAGGGTTAAGGAAGAAGGTTCTGAAGGGTACCACAAAGGTACAGATCATAAGTTATCAGTTTTATAACATCTTTTTTGAGATGTTCCTGCAAAATTGCTAAGCAAAGGAGAGTTTCCCTAAAGATAATGAAAGTAAAGACAGATTCACAGGAAAAACACACACACACACACACACAGAGAGAAAAAAAATAATAGAGATGCCAGTGAGCAAAATAAAAAAGAAGTCCTAACACAATGAATCACTACCAATAGGTTTAAAAAGGGGTATTATGAGGCTCAAATGAGATTATGAATATAAAGCACCTTACAAACCTTAAAACATTATGCAAAAACCAGTTATCCTTGTTATTATGATTATTAGTCTCTAATTTGATGATGACTCCATTCCCTAGCTTTTTAACCACACTTGTTTTAAGCTCGAATGATGTTTCTGGAGCAATACAGGAGTGTACTGGTAAAGACTGAACAACTAGCTTCTGGTGGGATAAAATGTTTGCACACAAATTTAAATGTAATCTGCATTATTAACATCTCCTTAAATCTAGACAATCAACAAAACAATGAATGATACCCTGATTTGTAACTTGGCCCATTCCTGTGAGGGGTAAATGCTTCCCCCTCCCAAAATTTAACAATCAGCTAACAACTTGTTAGAGCTAGCTCTAATAAAAGAAAGCCAGGAAAAACCCCTGCAAGAAAACAAGATGGCCACAACCCCCTGGATTCCTTGAAGAGAGACTAGACCAAGTGCGAGAACCGTGAGAGTGGTTTAAAAATTAAAGACAAAACACAATTCTGTAAGAGAGAGGAATCAAGATCTGATAGGACCTGAAGAAGAATGTTTGCAAGCTTTAGGGTCCCCACTAGGGTGCAGGCTCCTTTCCAGGTACCTGTGCCAGTTTAATAAAGTCAAATGTAACCAGAAATGGATGTTGGGAATCTAAGGATGGTTTACCTTCTATGCCGAGAACATTTTTCTCCTTGTTTTCTTCAGAAACTTCGAATTTCTTTATGATGTCAAGACAATATTCTGGTGTCACATTGGCCATCTAAACCAAAAAGACAGTGTTAATGCAATAAGGTCTGAGGAAAGTGTCAAAACACAAGGGACTTTAAACTCTGCCTGAAACAGTGGCGATCAAATAGCAAGGATTCAGAAATAAGAATAAAAGTATGACTCACACGGTCCTAAAGTGAGATTTCTAGACTTCTTCCCAAGTTCTTCACCAGATTTATGTTTTTAACTTATCTTGTTTAGGTATTGATTGAAGTAGATGGCTACATGCTCCCTAATAATTCAGATTCTATGAGCCCTGGCTAGGTGAAACTGACTTGAAAGTGCTGTCAATTCCACCTGTCCATCATGGGATTCACCATCATTCTCCCGGGCTTACTCTTCCTTCAGAGCTCCTCTCTGCCCCCCATCACCCAGGTGGGGAACTTCAGGCTTGACTCCTTCCTCCCCCTCACCTGCCTAAGTCCTCAGTTGCTCCATTTACTCCTACCTCCACAACATCACTTGCAACTTTACCTTCCTTCTCTCCAGACACAGGACAATCACCTCAGTTGAAACCTAAGCATTTTCCACCTGGACCTCTGCAATAACTAGGGCTCCAGGCCACTATTCTCTCCCCTTTCTAATCCATCCTTCTAACAAAGAAGCCAAAAATCATCTTGCTAAGACACAATTGTAACCAGCCTCAAAAAATGTTTCAGGGACTCCCCAGTTCCTCCAGGTTAAAAAAAAAACCCAAAACTCCTCAATCAAGGTCTTGTGCTGGTCAGTACCAACCTACCTTTGTATGGACTCTTTGTGCCTGATCTATGGTAGAGCCTACAAAGTCATGTTGGCCTGATCAGCCATAGCTGGACACATTGTACATTGACTCTGATGCCATTTTGATCTCTTCGATCACAATGGACAACAACTGACCGTTATCACGCAGTTTCATATGATGTCACTTCATGAGAAGTCTTCATTCCCATCAAACATGATTCTTATTCTTCTCACTCCCATCTCCACTGGTTTGTCTAAGCCTGTGCTCCGTAGCAGGAAGGCACTGCCTGCTGAGTTCCACTTTTCAAAATCTTTATCTTCCTTCAAGACTTCAAGTTCAGGTCCTACCTTGTCCATGAGACATTCTCTGTACCCCAAATTTATGTTCTCCCTTCTTAAATTAGCTTGAATTTATATAACTATATACACTGAATCTTCCCCCACAACTAGGTGACACAGTGTTGGACAGAGAGTCCAGAGGATCTGGGTTCAAATTTGGATGAAGACACTTACTAGATGTGTGATGCTGTGCAAGTCACTTAACCTTTGCCTGCCTCAGTTTCCTCAAAAGTAAAATAGTAATAATAAGCACACATCCCCCAGAGTTGTTGTGAGGATCAGATGAGAATATTTCTCTAGGACTTTGCAAACTTTATAATGTGAGACAAATTCTAATTGCCATTACCCATTACTAAGTGGGAATTGTTTTTGTCTTTAGCAAAATTTATTCCATAGAGCAGGTACTTGTTTGTTAAATTGAATCAGGGAGCCTCAGTCTTTCCAAACAACTTTCAGATATAACCAACACCACTTTCCAAGGAACTACAAAGATGATCCAGCTTACAGTTATCTCATGAGACAAGTGTTCACAAAGTGTGGATATAAACAAAGTCACATCATAATTTTATATTGAGCTGTCAGAAGGCATTATTTGTTCCAGGATAGGACATCAAGCTGGAAGACCAAATGTCTTGAAAACAAAGCTCAAATTTACTGTTCAGAAATAAAAGAGGGAAAATAAAAGAAAAAAAGCGCTTTCCACATAATGTGAATATGGTTGTATGTATACATGCTCAGTGCTTAGCAAGGTGACTAGCACATAGTAGGCATTTCAATCTTTGCTGCCTGACTTGATTTGGAGGCAGGCTATAGATCCACATACTCAATTCAAAACATATTACGGGCATTTTTAAAAATTGTAATTTAAGAACAACAATGCTATTTCAACATTATTAACATGTAGTGGACTTCCTGCCATCTAGGGGAGGGGAGGGTACTGGGGGTAAAATTTGTAATGGAAAGCTTTGTAAATATCAATGTTGGGGAACTACCCATATATATGTTATACAAATAAAAAGCTTTAATAAAAAAAAAGAAAAAAAAAGAACAACAACACTAGTGACAAAGTTGCTCATTATAGTCAGAGGATGTTGTCCATCTTTCTGGAAATCACCATATAAATATGGCAGCCTTCCAGTTGCCAATAATACATACCTGGCATTTTAAATTAATAAAAGAGAATGTTTCAAAGACCTAGGGTAAAGCCCCTGTGGAGAATTAATGGGAGGATGTGGAGGAGCACAATGGAGAATGAGAAGGCACACGTGGGCTAAATCAGTGCTCTTATGTCAACGACACTACAGATCCCTTGCAGTACACAAAGTGAACAAAATACAGGGTGTCCCCAAAGCCTCAGTGCTACTTTAAGCTTTAAGAGCTATTAGAGCGTTACTAAATAGCTTCCCAGCTTTAAACAGGGCTTAGACTTTGGGGACACCCATCTGTACCCAGAAATCCATTTTTGATGATCAGCACTGTGGAATAATAACTGGCCTTTGTAGTGATCTGAGTTCTTAGATTTTCAGTGTTCTTTGTTATTACAATGTTGCCATTACTGTATACACTGTTCTCCTGGTTCTGTTTACAATCCTCTATATATTTCTGAGAGTGTTTTATTTTTCTCTTTTTTTATTGATGAGGGAAGAAGAGAATAGAGGAGGGAGGGGGGAATTAGCATTTATTAAGCATCTACTGTGTCTTATTATTTCACTGGATCCTCACAACAACCCTGGGAAGTCAGTGCAATTGTGACTCTCACTTTATGAAACTGAGATCTGGAGATCTTAAGTGATTTGCCACTTAACTAATGAGTGTCTGAAGCTGGATTTGAACTCAGGCCTTCCAGATTCCAGATCCACTGCTCTAAGCACTGAACTACCCAAATGGGAGGAAGAGAAAATAAAAGCTTGTTTAAAAAAATTTTAAGACGCTAAAAATCTTTGCATATATTTTGAAAATAAAGGTCTATTATTTTTAAAAGCCAGAATCATTAAAATAAAAAAATAAAAATAAAAGGGTGCTTAAAAACCAAGGACTTCCTCCCATAAAGTAGCTTGAAATAAATGTAATTCAAGTCAACAAAAGGGTGGTCTTTTTGTTATCGTTCTGGTTATGATTAATAAAGTCACTGAGCCAAGCATCCAAATGAGTTTCTTGGGCTATGGCATTAAAATAAAGCAGTGATCCCTAACTTATGAATGACTCCAACATCTGATGTTGCTGGCGTTTTGTGCCTTACGCCCCTAGACTGTCCTGAACATGCTGCTTGGCATTTCAAAGATTAATTCAGCCTCCAAATTTCATAGCATCCATTGAGGTAATCAGAGACATCTTGAGATGACAGGAAACAAGACAATGAGGAAGCATCGTATTAAAAATACATTGAACTTTTCATGGTTATCGTCATGGTCTGTGGTCCTCCAACAGCCTCTAGAGCAGATAGCTAAGGGCATGTCCACCTTATGGGGAACTGGAACAGAAACTAAGAAACAAGAGTGATGTGACCAATGTCAACCCAAAGGCAACCCTCTTCTCACTATCCCACATTGTCTCTTAATTATGAGCAAGCCAGATAGTCGGTCAGTCAGTGGATAAACATTTATTAGGTGCCTTCTTTGTGCCAGGCACTGTGCCAAGGCGGATGGCAGTGTCAAAAGCTAACTCCAGTAGCTTCCAAGTCCTCAATTTGAGCACAAGCTTTCAATCTGCAGATTTTATTTAACATTTTTAACACCATCTTGATAATGTGTAATATTGCCAAAAGAGAAGTGAGAAATAATTCTCTTCCTAAGATGTATGGACAATTTTATCAACATACGGAGGCAGCTCAGTATGTTACTTACAAGCAGAGAAGTGCTATCCATCCAATTTTCAAATTAATAAGAAACAAACAGAAATAATCCCTTTCCCAGGCAACAAGCATGTCTAACCCTCTCCCTGACTCTTTCCCAGGGAACTGTCATCAGACTCAGCTGCACTCTGGACCCCAAAGCACATCATGGTCGTGTATAAGAGGCTTTCTCTGGCCAGGTGACATTGGAACATCAATACGAGGTCAGCGAGCACCCATCCGAGGAGTAACAACTCACCTTTACCTTGTACACTGAGATTTGCAAAGTGCCCTCTCTTCTCAGAACTACCCTGGTGGGATTGTTGCCCCAATTTTACAAATGAGGAAAATGAGGCAGTTAAGACGTGAGGTGACTCATAAGCACATGAAGCAGAATTCAAACCCGGGGCTCCTGACTCCACATCCAGCACCTGACTCCACACCTGGTAGCCTCTCAGGGGTTGTATTTTTATATAGTAATTTTAGGTTTGCAAAATGTTTTATATAAATGATCTCATTTGACCTAAAGCAGGTACTAGGAGTATTCTCCCTGATTTTACAGATGAGGAAACTGAGAATCAGGGAGGTAGATACTCATTCCTGGTCACAGAACCAGTAAGGGTTAGAAGCAGGATTCCAGCCTCCATCTCTCCAAATGTGCCCCTCGCTTTCTTTTCAGTTATACCAAGCCACACAGAAAATGGCCTTTGAAAAACTGCTTGATGACTTCAGGGTCGAAGAGGAAAAAGACCAAGAAAATATAAGAAGAAAAAGGCTGGAGTTCTGGGAAAGCCTTGCAAAGCAATGTCCTGATTGGGAGGAAAATGCAGGAAAAGTCGACAAGGGACATTGTCACTGTGGGAAGGTTTGTAAGGAAAATAGTCGGAAACAGCTTTAAAGGTGAAAGGATGTGGGGACAAGGACAGGAAAGGATGAGGACCCTCTGGAACTCTTCTGGATATATGGAGGGTAATAAAGGAGAAAGGGGAGGGGGCGAACTCAATTACTGTCATTGCAGCAGAAACTGAGAACAGCTTCAAAAAACAAGGGATGGGCTACGCCAAAGGGAGTCATGGGCATAGCCAGGCAAGGATGGGGCAAAGCAGTGAAAGTCAAAGAGAAAGGTACTAAACTCCCGAAAGCTAGGATTCTACTCTACATGATCATCAACATCCACTACTTCAGCATAGAGAATCACAGTGAGAGACAGAATGGTATAGTGCAGAGGGCTCTGGGCTTGGAGGAGACGGGGAGACCTGGGTTCAAATTCTGCCTTGGACACTAACTACATGATTAGGCAAGTCATGTGACTTCTATGTGACTCAGTTTCCTTTTCTATAAAATGAAAAGTATGTCCTAAAGAGTCCAAGTCCTTCTATCCTATAAGTGGGCAATATATGGATTATATTATAATATATATATAATAAATGGAGACCAATGCTTGCCTTCCCTTCTAATGTACGTTATCCTGTTCATGCTATCTAAGGCTCCTTGGGTATATTTAAGACCCCTATTTTGTCTCCCTCCCAGTCCATCATATTCCACAGCAACAAAAAAAAAGAGAATGGAAGCAAACAGAAATGCTGAGGATTGTCATTAAGGACAAAATGAAAAGAGAGTAACCTTAAATTCTGCAAAAGATTCAAGGGGAAAAAAGCAGGGCTGGGGGTAGTCTCAGTATCATGAAATCAGAAGAGTAGTTGGTGCTTTTGAGAAAGATAAAAGCTGTCATTAGGCAAATACAGAAGAAAAATGGCAAGAAAAAAGCCAAGCTTAAGCCCCTGGAGTAACAGATTGAAGACATCTGCAATAATTTTTCAGTGGCTATACGGAACATTACAAAAGGGAGATGTAGAGTGGCCCAATTCTCTTTTAACTGGCACTGGCACTTCACAGACATGGAAAGCGCTGAGGAAATCCCTTAGCACTGCTACACTCAAAGAATCAGAGTCTAAATGAATCCGACACAGAATTGTAAAGGCATAAATTCATTCTTTGCAGAGTTTCAGGAAAATAAATATCATGTCCTATGAGCAGATATTTTATTTAACTAATAAAAATTAGTTTGTCCTCAGCTTCTCTGACAGGAGGAGATGCC
>JAJPUD010001736.1:216216-276562 GCA_023553655.1 Myrmecobius fasciatus | reverse complement strand
TACATATATATATATATATACATATATATATATATATATATGCCCAAGATGTCGCCCATATGATATGGTTCTCCCAGAGAATAGTCCAAAGCCAAACTTACAAAATGAACCATTTTCCAACTAGTTTTAGGACTATGAACAAAAGTGACAGAGGATTGGGGAACTTACTTCCAGAAAGCATGAAGGGCAAGTAGAACTTATTTGTGACTTGTAAAGGGTATATTTGTCTTTGTGTCATGGCCAATAAAAAATAAGGTTGAGGGAGGAGAAGTTTCCACTCCCCAGGTTATCTGACAGAAGGAACAATGGGAAGGGCTTCAAAGTAAAAACATTGAAGAAAAAAGATCTGAGGTAATGGAAGGTTATTTTTCTCTATATGCTGAAAAAAGTAGAAGAAAGTATTGAAGAGAAGAAGGGGGAGAAGGACCACCAAATACTTGGTCCTGAAAAATACGATGGAGATTCTTTCTATAAAGGAGAGTCTTGGATGGATGCTCTGAGAAATTTATATATATATACTATATGCATATACCCACTCAGAAAGACAGAGACAGAGACAGAGAGACAGAGAGACATGCCCAGTGGTAGTCTAGGATAAGAAAGAGTTATGATGTGAACTTCTGAAGGGACTGTCCAGACCCCTCTGAGAATACATTGCTCCCTACTCCGTTAGGCTGGAATATCATCAAAGTGGCCATTCCCATCAGTGATAGAGCTCACAAGCCCTCCTCATCTTCCCATCTCATGTGACGCTCGTCTGGATCCTCTCCTCAATGCTCCATTACCAATCTACACAAAGTACTGGAGGTCTTCCTCTTGGGCTGCCATCATTCCACGGGTACCACTTCAGCCTTTTGCATCTGTGAGCCAGTGTTCTCTCCACATCACTATCCCATCTCCTCTGAATGCATGTGTTACACATAAGTCATCACTGGTAATAGGCTACATCCTACTTAACACCCACCATGTATCTCTCCACTGCCATCTGAGTCACCTGCAATTTTGAGTCTTTAGAGATCGTGAGACTCCATGAATCAGAACCATCCAGCATCCCCAGGAGAATATTGTAGCTAAAATGATGCATTGGAGTGGTGAGCTTTTTTGATGAAGGGAGCATTTCATTCCCAGGCCATTCCCAGACATAATCCAATCTCCTCTCTATCTTGTCAACTCTGGACCTAGAGATCCCTTGTCCCTCTAAGTACATACATCAGCAGAATGGTTTATTCATCCCTTTCAGACGGGATATGTTCAATGGCAGAAGGCATCAGCAACTGGAAAGAAAGGGACCGTCTCGTTAATTTTTGCGAAAATTCTTGTTTCCCTGAAAGCTGACATGTTTTGCTATTTCATTATTTTGAGAGTTTAGAAGATAGAGTCCAGACTAATTTGTAGCACAGACACTGGAAGCAAGTGGCCATATATATTGGACACAGGAATACTGAATCACTGTGGCCGAGACATTATAATACAGAACATAATAAGATGGAACAGGAGGCAGTGATCCTTGGTCAGGTGTGACTGTCCTTGTCCCCACCAGGCTATCTAGCAGCAGTGAAATAGAAGCCTGCCGTAAGCATAGCATTAGTAGGTAAATAGGATTTCTCCGACGGTAGTGATGATTTGAAAAGTCCATGTGCTAAACCAAAGGAACAGCAGCCAAGAAAACCTAGCTTCCCATGGAAGGTGAATCGTATTAGAGCTCCTTTCCTTTGGGCCTCTTATTTTCCTTCAGGGATTTCCCTGAGTCTTCTCCTCTTAACCTGGAATCTCATGTTTCTCTGGGGAATGCCATCTTAAATTTGACATAGGACTCGTCAAAAACTAAAAATTATTCAATGGCATGAAATGCACGGACATGTCTCCTGCCCATTGGACATACGTTATCCCCATCTGGAGATCATTCAGATCGGCTCTGCTTAAATCTGAAGACTCGTTCTAATAATCCTCAAGTGGCAACGGGCTTGGAAAGCAGGTAAAATGCCATGTTAGCTGGCTGGGGACAAAAAGATGGATTTTCCAAAGTGAATTCTTAGAAGGTACTTCTGATATTCTAAAAGGATTCAATACAGGGGCAGCTAAGTGGGCCAGTGGAAGGAGCACCAGCCCTGAAGTCAGGAGGACCTGAGTTCAAATCTGGTCTCAGACATTTAACCCTTCCTGGCTGTGTGACCCTGGGCAAGTCACTTAACCCCATTTTCCTCAGCACAAAAATAAAATAAAATAAAAAGGAATACACTACAAAAAATAGACCTCTTTACCTTAGGAGACTTTTATACCTTAGATGACAGGAAAAGTTTCCTTTTTATCCCCAGCATTTAATATAGTACTTGACAGATAGGAAGTGCTGATTGATTGATTGACTGCTGTGGATCTAGAGAATTTTGAGCTGAAAGAAATCATAGAGGGGATCCTAGTCCACCATCCTCATTTTTACATGAAGTAGTTGGGACCTGGAGATATTCATAAATGCTTGTTAATTGCCTGATTGATCGCCCAAGATCAAAACACTTCAGATGGATGAGATTGTATGTGATGGAGGCAAATCTCACTCTCGGGTCCCGTCTGATGTTATTTCTTCTGCACTGAGCTGGGAGAACGTTGCCCTGTGAGTGACAATGACCAGGGAAGCCTAATGAATTCATGCTTGGGCAGGGGTTTTCAATCTGCTTATCTCCAATGAGTTAATGATCTTTAAGGTTCCAAATGGTGTTTTGTTTTGTTTTGTTTAGTTCTGCATGAAGACCATAACATATATAAGGTACAAACACAATAACAAGAAGAAAAAAAGATAAAAGGGGAAAAGCATGTATTCCCTGCAGTCAAGTTTTCTTTACTGAGATGAAAATTTAAAACCTTTTGTCCTTATGAAATATATTCTCCTCTGACTGTTGATAAACATGGGGACGGTAAAATCTGCCACCGCCACCATCTTGCCCAAAAAACACTCTCGTCATTTGACATAACTGTTGTTTCTCCTAGCCTTCACGCCAGGAACAAATCCAAGATCCTATTAAAAATGTAATAAAAGTGTTTGATAGTCTCGGACAGGGAAGGTTCGAAAAGCTGCAGCCTTATTGCAGATTTCTGCCAAGGTGCTCAAATACCGCAGTTCCCAACTCTCCGGGGGGATTTTCATTCTAAAATAGGTTTGAGCTGGGCTAAGGACAACCTCCAGCCTTCTGTGATAAGGAATTAAAAAATAAAGAAACTCGGGATAGAAGAAAGATTTCTAAATGAAAATGTATCACCTCAGTTGTTCCACATAAGACGAACGTGAATCCAAAATGAATGATTGTGATTTTGCCCAAGATTAGCTCAAGAAAAGCATCTTTATACTGTCTGACCAAGTTCATAATTCCGTATCAAAGCACAAAATCCCAAAGAAATTGGCAACACAATTTCAGAGATTTTTTTTTCTGTTACACCAATAAAATGGCCAGGAAATTCAACAAAACCTCAGTCTGTATAATATTAATTTAAAACAGTGTCAAGTAGGATCTGAGTAAGGAATATGTACTTCAGAGGGAGGGACTTTCTGTACCCTGCCATTTGTCAGACATATAGAAATGCCCCCATTATCTTTCATTTTTACTTTTGCTGAGGCAATTGGGGTTAAGTGACTTGCCCAGGGTCACACAGCTAGGAAATGTTAAGTGTCTGAGGCCAGATTTGAACTCAGGTTCTCCTGACTTCAGGGATGGAGCTCTATCCACTGCACCACCTAGCTGCCCCCACATGATCTTTTAAAGTCAACCTTCAATTCCCCTTGAAGCTTCTGAAGTCCCTGATGCCATGACATGCCCTATACCACATCTGAGAGGCAACTGAGCTTTCAAAGCCCTACAACACAATTCAAACATTTGGAACACATGAGCTCCTCCCTTCGGTTTTGTGGGAATCAGAGCTTTCTTTGAGACATCTCAAGAGCCACCTCCTACAGGAAGCCCCCCTGATCCACACCACCGACTGCTATGAGCTCTGCCACAGATCTGGCCTATTATTTTGCATTTATGCTTTTATGTTTGGGTTGTTCCCTTGCAAAAGTACATGCATTTTTAGAGGGTGTGGATTATTTCATTTTTTTCTCTGGATTCTCATGGCAAAGCACAGCATCGGACACATGACAGGTAATTAGGAAATGTTTGCTAATGTGGTGAATAAATGAGGGAGAAGCCCTCCCAAGCCAAAAGTGACGTACTGTCATTAATAAAGGAAGGGGGAAGGTTTTCACTATCACCAATCGGTGGTGACTTTTTTAATCATGAAGTCTTACAGTCACTGATCTGGAGTTGGAAGGGAGTTTGGGGCATTCTAATTCACCCCTCATTTTTTAGCTAAAGCAATTGAATTTTAGAGGGGCTAAATAATTCATTCTAGGTCACATAAGCATTAAATTCAGAGGTAGAATTTGAACCCAGTTCTTTACAGAGTTTTTCCCACTGCATCAAGCTAAGAATTAGGAAATATTTAATTAAATGTCTTCTCGAGGAATAGTTGAGGCTACGTGGTACAGTGGATAGGGTGATGGACCTGGAATCAGGAAGACTCATCTTCAGGAGCTCAAATGTGGCCTCAGACACTTATTAGCTGTGTGACCTTGGACAAATCACTTCACCCTGTTTAGCCTCAGTTTCCTTATCTGTAAAAGCAGCTGGAGAAGGAAACAGCCAACAACTCCAGGATTTTTGCCAAGAAAACTCTCAATGAGATCACAGAGAGCTGGATATGACTGAAAGCATCTGAACAGCTCATCACCGTGCCAGGCCATGGAGAGAAAGATAATTATGTGTGAAAGTTTTGATTGGTTGTGATCCATGCGAGCAGAGAGAGTTATGTACACTCAAGAAAATCAGAGATCCAAGTATCTTTGGCATAAAACACACACGTGTGTGTGTGTGTGTGTGTGTGTGTGTGTGTGTGTGTGTGCTGGAAGCCAAGTTATACTCCCATTTCCACCTCCTGGTCCACCCTTTTGGCTCCACCAGCAATGGCTTTCCCAGGGGGAAATGAAGCTCACTCGAGTCATCCATCCCAGAGGCTCTTACCTTTTGTTCCACCTTCAGAAACTGGGCCAGCTCTTCCACGGTCAGGTGGTCCTTCTTGTCGCTATAGCTCAAGAGCAGCAAGTAGAGGTCCCGTCTCAGGGACATCATTTTGTAAAAAACACAAAACTCTTCGAACGTCAGCGTTCCCTGATTCTCATCCGTGTCGGCTTCCTGAAAGGGGCGAGAGGAACAGAAACCCAAGGAGGGATGATTGCCTTGACAGACTGAAATTGGGACAGAGCCAAAGCACACACCACAGGCAGGATGCTTAGCCTGGGAGCGAGGGCTGAAAAGGTCTCTCTATTTCAGCAACTTCTGAAGAAACATGATCAACAGACTTGAAAGAAATGGCGAGGAAGTGGCTTGAGCCCTTACTTAGCATCCTGTAACTGGGAGCCTGAATGCTTCACTTCCCCTGGGCAAAGTTGGAGGCACTGGGGGAATGATTTCTCTTGGTTCACAGCGCTTTCCTGAAAAGACCCATTGGTGACATTTTCAAAGAGAAAAATTTATAATGAAATTAGCAGTAGTTTTAGAAAAATAACAGTTCACTATACAGATGAGCCATTGTCCTCCTTAGGAGAGACTCTTCTGCATTCTGGCCCGAGTGGTCTACTGTCCAAGCTATAACTAAGACAAGGCTAACAGGGCTTTGTCCCAGGGGCTGGCCATCTGGAGGGGAGGCGAGTTTCCTCCTAAAGGGAACCTCCATCTGCAGGTCTAGCTGCCCTTTGCTGCTCCATCGTGCCATGTGGTTTTCATCACCATAACAGTCCCCTTTTCCGGTGACTACCTTAATCTGTGAGACAGCAGAATGGAGAAAATACTGGTCCTGGAGCTTAAAAGATTCAAGTCCTGATACTTGCTCCCTGGGGGAGCCTCCCGACCCCTGTGTAGCACAGCTTGGACTCTCTAAGGGCAGACCGCCCTAAGTCCCAGAATGACTCTGGTTGAGGGTGGATTGCCCTATGCAACCTACCTCCTCGATCTGAATTTGAAACAGGAAGAACTCTTGCTTCTCCTTCCCCCAAGACAGAGATGAATCAGAGCATACAGAAAATGGTTCTGAAGAATATGAATTTTGTGAAGTGTTCTCAGTGGAAATGTGTAATGAAACATGGAATTTGTGAAAGTATTTAGGCTTTTAAGAAGGCTTGCGATGAAAAAGAAATAAACCCTTTGAGAAGGGCTCCCTTCTCCATAAAATCTCTCTATAGGCTAGTTGTTAATACTAACAACTGTTATTTTTTTTTTGACCAATAGCCTGTGAAAGACTTTGAATCATAGTTTACCTTGATAAATAAGAGGTAGAAATTCTGTGAATCCTGGAAATTGGGTCTGCTGGTCATTTTCTGCTAAAGCTCTTTTCTCTCAAATATAAATTTACAGATGAAGACCCAATACAGTCAAGAGCACACGAATACAGCCAGAATACACAACATCATGTCTCTTGTTGATTAAGACTATACATGAACAAGATGCTCTATTGCTTCCTTGACTGATTAGACATTTGAAAACTTTAAGGTCTGAGTGAAATCTTATTTAAAAGTGAAATGAATGAACATGAAAAGTAGTGGTCTCTAAGTATTTGAAAAGCTATCATTTGGAACAGGCTTCGATTTATTCTGCTTGCCCTCAGAGGGAAGAACTAACAGCCTTGGGTGGATGAAACAGAGAGGCAGACTTAGGATAGAAAGTCTCAGCTACTGGAGCTGATCAGAAATAGACTGGGAAACCAAAAGAAAATGGCAGCTTTCCCCTCATAGCCAAGGTGTGAAAGGAATATGCTGTGGTTGGGAGTCTCATTCAGGTACGTGTTGGGCTGGATAGCTCCTGAGAATCTTTCAACTCAGATTTGATGATTCAAGTAGCAACATCTTATTATCTCTGCATCAAAATCAGCATTTTAGAATGAGACAGGGCCACTGTATCAATTTCCCTTTCATGGGTGGACAAAATAATAATTTAAAAAAATAGCTAAAAATCATTATGCAATAGGGTGATATTGCTGGAAAGGAAAAGGGAACGGGATTGAGGTTTCCACAACAAAGTAAATCCCTTGGCTATTATTTGTTGTTGGGTGGGAAAATCCCACTCTTGTGAGAGGAAAAATTATACACTTGTGAGGAGAGCTCCTGGTGTGAGAATACCCCAGAAATTCAGATAGGTGATTTTCCTGTAACTTAGAGTCTTAGAAAATCTCTCAAGGCATCAAGAGGCTCAATGGCTTGTGTGTGTGTGTGTGTGTGTATATGCACATATACATATTTATGTATATGCATAAGTATATGTATATATACGTGTGTGTATACATATGTGTATGTATGTGTATATGTGTGTATATGTGTGTGTGTGTATACACACACATATACACACAAACACACACACATATAGCCATATAGCCAGCATATGTCAAAGCTAGGAAGTGAATCCAGATCTTTCCTGAGTGCAGCTCATACAAAATCACATGCATGGGAAGACTGCCATGAGCCCTTCACTATATGCTCCACCCACCACCTTGTGCCTTGGTCTCTATGGCCAAGATTTACCTGAAACATTTGCCGAACTTTTCTCCGAGGCAGGTTCACATTGAGTTTATGCATCAGTTGGTGGATCTCCTCAATGTTCAATAAGCCATCCCCATTCTTGTCAGCCTCTTCGAAGGTCTGTTTCACCCACGTAAGGCCCAAAGGTCAAGGAAATTCTCTTCCCAACTTCCCAAAGAGAAGAAGTCCAGATGGTCCCTGACTTGCCTCTGCTCTGCCCACAGTAATTCAATTCACACTCAGCACACTCTGTCAATTATCCCTGTTCTGACCTAGGGCATCGATGGTCAGCTGGCAAAGAGTCACCCTGTTATTTTCTCGAATGCTCTCGAGCCAGAGAACCCACCCCCAGTTCCCAGCCTCAAGTAAGCCTCTAACCTTGCTCTAAAACCACCCCCTCTCTGGCTCCTTCCTGAGGCGGAACCACTCATCCAGAGGTCTCTCCAGCTAATTAAAAAATTAATTAAATTCAAATAATAAATTCAAGATGAATGAACTAAACTAAGTTGATGGAACTACCCTTTTAAATGGACTTAAATATTTTATATGCTTGGAGCAGAGGGATATAACTTAGAGATGACGAAGTCATAGTTAACTACATATTCAGAGTCTTTTTAATATTTTTAAAAGTTAGTTTCAGGCTCATGATCAGGGATGCAGCCCTTGTAGAAAAAATCAAGGGTAGGAAAGGCCAAAGGAGGCCAAAAGCTAGGGTCAGTTTCCCCTCTCCCCAAGCTACAGATTTTCTGGACCAGACTGTTTTCTTTTTTTCTTGCTATAGTGGAAAGACTCCTGGATTTGCATCAGTAACCTGGACAAGTCACTTATCAGCTCTCCCAGATGCAGTTTCCTCACCTAGAAAGTGGGAGGGGGTGGATGGAGTGAATGATTTTGACACATCCCTTCTAGTTCTAAATCTCATGATGCTAAAATCTCTAAGCATAAAGATTTGGTTTAAACACACACACACACACACACACACACACAGACACATCCCTTCCCTCTAGCAATATCGCACACATTAGGAGAATAAATTGCAAGTCAAGCGATTTGATATCTTAAGGCTGTTCTTTATGATTAAGAAATACATAAGCTTTCAAAGAAGCTCTGAGTGAATTATTCATATGTAATATGCGCAGAAAATCAGAAAGAGAAAGGATTCTTCTGGTTACATGAAACTGAGAAGGGTTAAGATCAATAAAGAACAGATCTGTTTTCTCTCCAGAAACTGTGAAGCAATGTTAAAAACATTGCCGATATCAAAGGAATCTCAAATTCAACACAGTATGGAACACAATTCAACTAACATTTTTCAAGCACCTACTATGTGCAAGACATGACTCTGGATGCTAACAAAACTAAAGTAAAAATAAAGAAATGAACATAGTCACTGGCCATGGGAAGCTCACAACTTGGTTAAGAAAAAAAAAATTCTACCCCTTCCCCTCCAAAAAAGCTCTAGAAAAACAATGACAAAGGAGAATAAGAATAACTTACATTTATGTAGTTTTTAATTGTTGTTCAATTGTTTTCAGTTGTGTCCAACTCTTCATGACCCCAATTGGGCTTTTCTTGACAAAGACACTAAAGTGCTTTGCCATTCCCTTCTCCAGCTCATTTTACAGATGAGGAAACTGAGGCAAACAAGTGACTTGCCTACAGTCACACAGCTAATAAGTATTTGAACTCATAAAGATGAACCTTCCATGATTCCGAGCTCTGTACTCTATGTACTGCATCACTAAGCTGCCCCATTTATGAGAAGCTTTATAACTATTTTCTCACTTTATCATCATAATAACCCTGAGAAAAAGATGCCATTATTATCATTCCTAGGAAATAGAGAGAGATTAAGTGATCTGCCCAGAGTCACACAGCTAACTAAAATCAAATTTGAACTCAGGTCCAATGCTTTATGCATTGTGACACCCCCAGCTGTCACTGGAGAAGATATCTTTCATTTGGGCTCATCAATAAAACAAAATTTCATGGAATACGTGACCCCTGAGGTAGAAGGAGGGGAGAAGGATTGCAATAGTTAGAGACACGTGGGAGTGGGGAGTGTACTCCAAGAGTGAGAGACAGTCCACATGACTCACACAGGCAATAAACAGGCTGAGACCAGGGGATAATTAGTAGTCAAATTAGTTGGAACATAGAGTGCTTTAAAGAGAGTGCAGTGAAAAAAAGTTCAGAAAGTAGGTAGGACCCAGAGGGCAAAGAGCTTTGAATGCTAGACCAAGAAATTTATTCCTACTTTTCTTTTTTTTTTCTTTAGCAAGGACTATTTTTTTATTCATCCAATACATCTATGATTACATGGACCACATTGCATTTGGACCTAAATTTTTTTTTTATCATTTAAGATTTATGTGTTTAACATTTATTCACCACTGAAATTCTTAGTCTTAAGTGAAAATGAAAGAACTTATTTTCTTCTATTAATATAATTATCTGTGTGTTCAATTAGGGATTTCATAAAGATACGATGGTATATGCTAAATCTGATGATCTATGTGTATCAGAAGGATCCCCCCCCCTTTTTATTTTAACCAGACTATGGCTTTAGCTGATCTTTGCTTTCCCTTTCCTGTTTATTTGACCCAATCCCTTTACCTCTCTCTTTTCTGTTCTACTACCACACGCAGCTACCAAATTTCTTGTGAAATCATCTCTCGGTGATTACTGGGATTATAGTCTCTTCCTAGCTGGTATTTTTTTCAGAGTGATTTTTTGTGCCAGCTCCTAACCTGCCAACCTTGTTAATATAAACATGGCAAGCTGCCAAGCCTCAGAAGGGAGCCACACAAGCAAATTTGAGCAGCTTCTAAAAACTGTTCTTGACTACAATAAATGGAGGTATGTGTGATGTGCAGCCACTTCAAGGGTAATGAATTAATGTGTCAGTCAACGTCCCGATATCTTGGGATGTCATCCTCCCTAGCCATCCGAGGTGAGGAAAACATTTCCCTGGAACAAAACTGCAGCTACAGCAGGGAAGAACATTCGTTGAGGGCGTTATAATATCTTAGGAAGAGGCAGGAGCAAAAACAAAACAATCTGTAATTCATGGAAGGAATACAGGTGATTCACCCCCAGAAAAGACATCATTTTAATTGTTGCTGGAAGGGCTGATTACTTTAAAAGTAATCAACTAGCACACGTTAAGTTCCCTCAGTGTGTCTGCCCCGTACACAAATACAAAACCAAACAGATATGTGTGTTTTTGGTGGTAGAAATAACTTCCTTGAGGGCAGGGACTCTTTCTTTTCTCCCTTTGTATGCTTGGGATAGTGCCTTAGATAAGGCAATCATAATTTAGACAATACATGTACAACACCAGCAAACCTTTAAGCCCTAAATAAATGCTAGCAATTGCTATTGTTACAGATGAATATCTAAGTCTAATTGAGATATAAAAAGATCCAATCATCATATATCTATCAGCAATGGAAGGTAGTAGGGGGAAGGCTGACCTCAGCAGACCTGGATTTGAATCTGGCCTCTATAATTTAACTATGAAATCACAGGGAAGTCACTAAGCCTCCTCGACTCGGTTTCCTTATTTATAAAATGTGAACTAGTCCTGAGATTCTTTACGGCTGGAGGATCCTACAGCCATAGCTTTGGCGAATGGCTTCACTTTTCTGGACCTCAGTTCCCTCATCTGTAAAATGTGGGTGTGCTAAATCACCTCCAAGGGCACAGCTCTAGATCTAAGGTTCTGTGAAAAGGGTCTTAAAAATCTTAAAATCACTACACGACCAACCCACCTTGTTATGATGAGCCCCAGCAATGTGACCTTCCCTAGACTTTCACTCTGTTCAGGGTCCATTGCATAGCCAAGAGACTCAAGTCAAAGAAAGAAGGAGAAAAAGACATTATTTGGTGCAATATTTTATGGGAGATGACTGAAAGCTTCTTCTGGGAGAAATAAACCTCTATGACAGGTTTATTACTCCTGGACAAGAGGGCTGAGTGGAAGGAGGGTGACTGAAAGCTCTGGCTCGTCTGAAGCAAAAACATTCATGGGTGATGGAAGGAGTCTGTGTCGGAGCTCAGGTGGTCCGAAGCCTCCCCAGCTTCTTTGTTAATGATAACAAAGGCTAAAGGGGACATCGAGGATGACAATGGAGAGAGGGAAGGCTCAACTTTGAGCTCAAAACTAAGAAAACAAGGGGCAGCTAGGTGGTGCAGTGGATAGAGCACCAGCCCTGAAGTCAGGAGGACCTGAGTTCAAATCTGGTCTCAGACACTTAACATTCCCTAGCTGTGTGACCCTGGGCAAGTCACTTAACCTCAATTGCCTCAGCAAAACATGAAAAAAAACTAAGAAAACAAGTTCTCACAAAGTAATAGATGCACATTAGAACTGAAGTTTTAAGGATGGGGATGGAGACTAAACTTGTGATGTTATTGCTATGGGAATACCAAAGTGAAAAAACCTCTTTTACCAAAAAAGTGGGAATTTACATTGTGTTTGATTTTTTAATTTTTATTCTTATGTAAAGTGGATATTCCTGACATTTTACATGGTCTCTTGCTGAGATTTTATATATAAACTATAAAATGTTTCTCTCTTCCCCTAAAAAAATCAATTAAGAAAAAAAGAAAATTGGTCCATTTCCTATAAAATAGTCTTGGAGGATTGCTTAGAATTTGACAAGAACCAAAGAAAACATTAGTAAAAATAAATTTAAAATGCAGTTAATGTTAACTTGTTGTTTTCTAGGTCAATAAGGAGCTGCAGGGATCCCTTTCTAATTGAGGTCTACAACACCAAGAGATTGATTTGTCCAAGACAGGACTAAAACCCAGGTCTTAATCACTTTATCACTCACTCGAAAACATACACACACTCAATTGGAGCTGAAATCTCAGCAAAGGATATTGGTCGTGGGTTCTCCGTCGTTTGGCAAGGGAGTCTTCGTCACTGATTCCAGCCATCAGGTACTTCAAGCCAGTGATCCAGGTCCTTGCCTCCTCGGGATTGGAGGTGATGAGGTCCAGGGACTCCATGTGATTTCCATGGTAAATGGTGAAACAGCAGCTCGGATCAAAGTTCCCCTCTGCCTGTCGGTGGAAAATCTCAGATTGCCGGCCCTCGGTGACTTTGTAAATCGAATCGATAATTACTGTGAGGGAAAGGGGATTCAGAGACAAAGTACTAGTGAGGATATGGAGATCCCAGAGCATGGGAAGAGCCACTCTTTCTGGGCTGGAGCCAGACGGGAAGAAATAAAATGCCAGCATCGCCATGCCCTCAGAGAAGCCTCCCCAGGAGAAGCTTCCGGCCTGTATAATTTAACGTGAAATCACAGTTGAGAAAAGCCTTGGGAGAGACCCCATTCAAAATCAAAGCTAGGCAATAAAATATCACTGGTAAAACACACTACATCCCACCCTCAGCAGGGGAAAAATCAAGTGGTAAATACCATAAATGAATTGCATGGAATAGACACTGGTCCTGTAGTTTCACTGACCTAGGGACCTCTCTCTTCCTCTCTTATAATTCAGGGCAGCACCTTCTCTGAAGCTTTACAGTCTTAGAGTTAAGTGAGGCCCCGGATAATTAAGTTACTTGCCCAGAGTCACACAGCAAATACCTGTCATAGACAGGACTTAGACTCAGGCCTTCCAATTTTTTTCCTGTAAAACATTTTCATGTTAGTCATTCTATATGAAAAGATTTGATTAAAAGAAAAAGAAGGAAAGAAAGTGAACAATAACATGCTTCAGTCTATAGTCAATCAATACCAGTTCTTTCTCTCGAGGAGGAAAGTAGGCTTCATCATGAGTCCTTTGGGACCGTCTTGGATCACTGTGTTGCTGAGAATAGCTAAGTCATTCACAGTTCTGCATCGAA
Source organism: Myrmecobius fasciatus (assembly GCA_023553655.1). Taxonomy (NCBI): domain Eukaryota; kingdom Metazoa; phylum Chordata; class Mammalia; order Dasyuromorphia; family Myrmecobiidae; genus Myrmecobius; species Myrmecobius fasciatus. The sequence continues at coordinate 263,102 of JAJPUD010001736.1, read as the reverse complement.
CAATATTGCTATTGCTCTTTGTCATTTCAAGACCAATTCTCTATCTACGATCTCAGGTTGCTAGTCACCTGTAGGATATTCTAAGGAGAAGGGAGGAATCAAACCAAAAGGAGGCTTTGGCCTTCTACAGCTTGCCTTCCAACTAGGGAGAGTTCATCCAGCAAGCATTTATGGAGCTCCTATAGTGTTAGGCAGGTCCTGAGAGGCAAACTATAAAACAAAAAGCCTAATGGAAGTCAGTCATCGCTTTCAAAGCGTTTCTAAGTATGGTTTCTATAAGTAAAACTCTTACAATGACAAAGACAAAGGCTTCCAGTTGAAAGGCAGAAGGTGACGCCAAGCATCTGTAGGCAAATCAGCTCATATCTGGGTCTCAGTTTCCTCATCTTTAAATGAGGGAGTTGGACTCCATGATTTTGAGGTTTTTCCATGATATCCAATGAACTCTCCGAGGAACAGTAAGCCACCACTGCTCAGGAGCTAAGGGGTCCCTTCACACAGTATAAAGTCAATAAAAGTCTATTGAATTCAGACTGGCAGCAAAAAAAGTAATTTGATCAATTATTCCCCTAGTTATAATTATAGGTGATCAAAATTAAACTCAATGGACTCAGAAAAGCCTAAAATGTGGTAAACCCACAAATTCTCTTATACTTTGACCCTTGATTATCATAGGAGCAGAGATTAAAAGAAGCAAGTAACACTGAGTCAAACACTTTCATTTTACAAATGGGGAAACTGAGGCTGAGAGAGGCAGGCTGACTTGTACAGCATCCCCCATCTAGTAACTATTTGAGGTGTGACTTGAATCGGAGTCTTTTTGCCTCAAAGACCAATACTCTACTCCATGCCTTTCCAAACACTGAATATTCATTGGGAATTTACCCATTTGGTAGATAAGTCCAAAGCAGCTGCCTAAGGCAGAAGTTAATTCAGAAGCTGCCCAGAGTCACAACAGAGCTGAGAAATGTTAGGAGTAGTATCTGAACCTAGGACTTCTTACTGATCCTGCCCATGATCCTTCCTTCCTTTCTTCCTTCCTCCCTCCCTCCCTCCCTTCCTCCCTTCCTTTCTCCCTCTCTCACTTCCTCCCTTCTTCCTTTTCTTCCTCCCTCTCTCCTTTTCTTCCTCCAATGCACATTGTCTCAACTCAGAAGACTAAAGCTAATTGAAAAAACTGAGGAAAGTCATTTAGGACCCAGCTTTCAGAAAGATTTGCTCCATGAAAATCTTAGATATATAGAAGAAGTGCTAATTTTGGAGTGATTTTCTCAATAAAATATTGAATATGTTTCCATTGTATTTAGACAAATTCTAATCACTAGTTTCTCGGGGATCCTTAACCTTCTGTGGGGCACAGACCTCTTTGGCAACATCTGGAAGTCTATGACCCCTTCTCAGGGAATGTTTTGTTATTCATATACATAAGTGAAGAAAGTACAAAATTTCAGCTGGAAGCCAGGAGAAATAAAGATGTAATTTTTTTTCCCATCTAAGATCACAGTCTTCATGAAATGTATTCAGAGATCCTTTTGGAGATGGTGAATACCAGGTCAGGAACTCCTGTTCTCTATTAATCAAGTCCCTAGGGCCTTTTTAGATGATCACTGTAGTTCCACAGAAACTAGAAAAAGCAAACTATAAAATAAAAAGCCTAATCCTGGATGATTCTGTCCATCATTGCGAAAAATAATTCTAGGTATGAGCCAAAAGAAAAAAAAGAAGAAAAAGAAAAAGGAAGGAAAGGAGGGAAGGAGGGAGAGAAGAAGGGAGGGAAGGAGGAGGAAGGAAGGAAAGAAGGAAGAAAGGGAAGGAAGGAAAGGAAGGAAGGGAGGGAGAGAGGGAGAGACGGAGGGAGAAAGAAAAGAAGGGAAGGAGGGAGGAAGGAAAGAGAAAAAGAGAAAAAGCAACTAAACAAAAATAACAAACCCACAAAACATAATCCCAAAAAATTATTCTCTTTCATCCAACTCTGTGGCATCAATCAGCAAATTTCCAATTTCACATTAGCTTGGATACATATGTCTCCTAATTTCTCCACCCATCCAATGAGCATTATTATTTCTTCATATTATAAGCCTACCTATCCCAGAGGCAAAGGAGAGGGGCATAATCAAATAGCCTATTATTTTCCAACAGTCAATTTTTCCAAAGACCACAGATGATGCATCTTAACAACAAAAATGTTTGCTTTATAACAACAACAAAAGATTTAAAAAATTTGCACTTTGTGTATTCTGGCAATGTTTAGAGGGAATTCTTTTTAAAATCAACTTTGTGCCAGCTAAAGGAAGTGAGCAATTTTCTGCCCACTCCCATCCACAAGATCTGAAGACGATAAGGAAAACATCACCTCATGTGATCCTTTATTCTAGAGAGCCTTGTCCTGGGGAATCTGTGGGGGTTTTTTTCACTATGTTTTATGAATGTATTGTTAGTACAATTGGTTTCTTGTATAATCCTGGGTATTTATTTAAAACCCTGAGAGTCAATCGGCTTTACCAGATTGCCAAAGGGCTCCATGACACCGAAAATGCGGGTCTAGGAATAGCTAGTCTATTCTTATCTCCAGGCAGAAAATGAACCAAAAAGGCCAACATTACTTTTTGCCTTCTCGCTTTTCCGGGAGGGTCGCCAACGCAGCCGGGTGCGGTGTTCATCCAGGTAAAAGAGCCGGACGAGGCCTTTGCTTCCACTCTTCAGTTTGATCATCTGGGTCCCAGACTGCATTACACTCATGCATCTTTCAACTGCAAAGGAGATGAGGATATATTTAACCCCTGCTCAACTTTGGCACATGACGCCAACTCGAAATCTCGATGTCAGACAAAACATTGGATTGGCAACCAAAGGCGCCAAGAATTAAAAGACAACCTGTTCGGGGACATAACAGCTACTAGGAATCTTGGTATCACAAAACATTGGATTGGCAGCCAAAGGTGCCAGGAACCGAAAGACAACACTGATTCAGGGAAATGAAGAAACGGAGCTGTTAAAGAAATTTGTGAGCCGGCACCAAGTTGGATCATGGAAGCAGACTTGAGCTTTAAGGAAAATAAACCTATCATGATGATGCTTTCCCCAAGCTATCATTTGTTCTGAGTAACAACATCATGTTTTCTGTTAGGAGACTCATGCTGACTTGCATTTGTAATTTCATTTTATATTCATTACAAAGAAGCTCTGCCAAAGTTTTCTTAATTTTAAAACAGCCAGTTTTAAAAGGTGTCTTATTTTAATGCTTCTAAAATTTAATTTCACAGCCATAATTGAGAGTCTCACAAATTAAAATAGAGCAGTGGTTGCTGGATTAAACTAAGCCTGAATTCTTTTTCTTCTGTGGAAACTATTTATTACTCAAAAATCGGTAATATCAAAATCAAAGTTATTTAATTTCATGTCACAGAAGACTCTTTCTTTTGAGATGTATCATGCAAAGGCATGTTTAAGATGATTTTCCATTTTGATTATATACATCTAGTGTATCTGTAGTCATTTAAATGTTGGGGTATGGGAGGTTAGGGATTTTTTGGCCTTTCTTTTGTAATTCTAGTGATCTGCACAGTGACTGACACATAGAAATTAATGAATGCTCACTGACTGGCTATGTGAGTTTGTAAAATTAATAAGACTTCTAAACATATCTTATTTTGAATTACAGAGAATAAAGCCTTTTTTAAATCAACAATTTTAGTTTTCGATGTTTTGTACCTGGAACTGAAAAAAATAAGGACAGAGGGCTAGATTAGAAGGGAAGAGACCCTTATTTAATATAAGTTGGGGTATTTTCAGTTCTGAATTATCTCCCTCCTATCTCTCCCTCCCCTACCCATGGAATAGGCAAGAAATGTTACTATACATATTATGACATTATACACATAAAGTCACACAAACCATATTTCTACACTAGGCAAGTCTAGACTTCTTAACTCCACTGGATAGGACTTGGTGCAAATGAGACCAAAGTCATAAGCCTGATTCTCCTACAGGTCAGCCATCATCTTAGATTGCCTTATACTTTTGATCAGGAGAAGAATCAGGGAAGAGAGAAAGCATACAATGACTATAGAATTTTAGGGTTCAGAAAGGTTGTTTGAGATCATGTATTACCTTATCATATAAATTTTGCGTGGATTAGAACTATTGCATCACTATATCCTCAGCACATAGCAGATACTTAATAAATGCTTATTGACTGACCCTTCTGAATTAATTCATAGAATTTCCAATAGGCAATTCAGAAATCAAAGGTGGTTACTGATCGTTTACCATTTAATTCAAAAGCATTAACCTACTATGTGCCAAGAACTGTGCTGGGAGCTAGAGCTATAAAATAGTCCATGCCCTCACTATATCCTTTGCACATAGCAGGTGCTTAATAAATGCTTACTGACTCTTAAAAATTAATTCATAGAATTTCCAAGCCCAAGCTCAAGAACCAAGTGTTGTTAGTGAGCATTTGCCATTCAATTCAAAAGCACATTATTATGTGTCAGGAACTGTGCTGAGATCTGGGGCTAAAAATACAAAAATAGTCCCTGTCATCAAAGACTACATTTTGCGGGCTCAAAGGTCTACCGTGTGCAAGGTCCTCTGAAAGATGGTAAGGGAGGTACAAAGAAATAGAAGACAGAGCTCTGAACATACCAATGGTTTATATAATAGAAAAGTGAGGGCTCAGGAAGTCAAGGGATTTGTTCAGGCTCATACAGGTAGCTAGTAGCAGGGCCAGGATCTGAATCAAGGTTCTCCAATTAGAAGCAGTTGATAGCACAATGGATCAAGTTCTGGACTCAGTGTCAGGAAGCTCTGGGTTCAAATTTAGTCTCAGATACTTACTAGCTGTGTGATTCTGGACAAATCACTTAACAATCTTCAACCTCAGCTTCCTTACCTGTAAAATGGGAATCACAAAAGCACCTACTTTGCAGTATTGCTCTGAGAATCAAATGAAATAATATTTGTAAATAGTGCCTGGTACAATTCCTGGCACATGGTAGGCACTCTTGTTCCCTTTTTTTTTTCTTCCCTCAAATTACAAATGCAGGATTTTTTTTCCATTTCAGACTCTGTTTCCTCTGTTTGAGCTAGAATGGTCAAGGGTGGCTTTGTGTTAGGAAGTAAACTTGAGCTAGGCCCAAGGAATAGGCTTTTAGATAAGCAGAGAAGAAAGATCTTCTCAGAGAAAGGCAACAGCATGAGCAAAGCTCCAGGTGTTTTGCACCTGGAACTGAAAAAAAAATAAGGCATGTTGGACAGAGGGCTGGACTAGAAGTAAATTACCTAATATAAATAAAAATAACATGTCACGTTTAGTGTTTAATAAATGCTTAGTGAATTAGCCTAAGTACAGATGAGGGCTAGTGAAATCATGGGAAATGAAGATGGACAAGTAAAATGAAAGTCAGACTATAAAGGGTCTCGATTATCATGGTGAGAAACTTGAACTTCAGCCTGCAGGCAATGGGGAACCATGGAAGCATTCAGAGCAGAGGGGTGATATGACAAAAGTAAATCTTTCAGAAAAATATCCTGGTGGTCCTCCATGAAATCCATTCTAGAGGCCTTATCAGTATATGGGTGAACCTAGATTCTAGAAAGCTAAGTCAGCAGGGGACAAATATTACCAAGGAGTCAATAACCATTTATTGTATGGGAGTCTATTGTTACCCTTTGTAAAAAAAAAAAAACACAGGTTTGCCTCTGGATGTGACACAATCTTGTTCAGTTAGTCTAGTTCCTTTCAAGCTACGGCGTTCTAACTACTAGATGGATTTTATGTTCAACTAGGTCAACCAGATCTCTTTTGTGTGTTAAGACTCTGCACTAAGGGTCTTGTATGTATATGTTTACAAAATCAATGCAAGAAAATCAAGGAGATACATGCAAATTGCATTTCTATACACAGAATCTAGTCTCTGGCTTCTTTTGATCCTTTTACTGGATGTAAGGCTCCTGAGGTCAGGGACTGTTTTGTTTTTGTCCTTGTATTCTCAGTACCTTCAAGGCATAGTGTCTGGTACATTTTTTTGAAATTCAGACTTGTGATTTGATCAGTTTAAAGAACTCTTGAGGAAGAAATACTTTATATCAATGGCACATCAACAAATCTGCCACATGTAGCCTTAGAGGCTGCCTCCAGAACGGAGGAGCTGTCCAAGGTCCCGCTGTTACACATCAGATCTTGAAGTCAGGTCTTCCAAACTTTCTGTCTCTCTATCCTGCTGCCTTCCCCTCTGCACAGACAAGAAGGGGAAATAAATGCCTGTTAAGTTTCCATTGTTTTTCCCCATATAAGTCTTTACAAATGATATCTCACCATTTTGCACAGGAAGACCCCAGAAAAAAGTTGTAATGGAAATGAGATTTCTTGAGAACTAACCAGGCAGAGGGGGGATGTGGGTGGTGCTATAATGCACAGAGAGCCTGGCCTAAAGTAATCTGACCTCATTTAGTAGCTATGTGACTCTAACAAGTCACTGAACTCTGTTGATCTCAGTTTCTTCAACTCAATTTCTCTCTCTTTAAAAAAAAGCCTTTTAGGGGCAGCTAGGTGGCGCAGTGGTTACAGCACCAGCCCTGAAGTCAGGAGGACCTGAGTTCAAATCTGGTCTCAGACACTTCCTAGCTGTGTGACCCTGGGCAAGTCACTTAACCCCAATTGCCTCAGCAAAAAAAAGCAAAAAAAAAAAAGCCTTTTATTTTCAAAATATATGCACAGTTTTCAACATTCATCCTTGCAAAACCTTATGTTCCAAATTTTTCCTCCCTTCCTTCTCCCCACCCTCCATTAAATAGCAAGTAATGCAATATATGTTAAACATGTGCAATTCTTCCATACATATTTCCACAATGATCATGCTGCACAAGAAAAATCAGCTCGAAAAGAGAAAAAATGAGAAAGAAACAAAAAGCAACATAAAAAAGAAAATACTATGCTGTGATCCACACTCAGTCCTCTCTCTGGGTACAGACGGCTCTATCCATCACGAGACCACAAGCCTGGATCACCTTGCTGCTCAACTCACTTTCTCAAGAAAATTCTCAAAGGGGTCACAAAAAATGGGGGATGACTGAAAATGGCTGAAAAACTAGGCACAGAAGATGGCACTTGATGCTGAGTGCTGCATTAGAGAGACAAAAGATTACTGCTTCATCTTTTGGTGATTTGCAAGTTTTTCCTTTCCCTCTCTTGAGAGAAATGTCTGAGAATCAGTAAGCATTCTCTACTGAGAGGAAGAAATAGGCAAAGTGCTTCTTTTAGTTCTTGTTCAGTCATGTCCAAATCTTTGTGACCCCACTGGGTTTTCTTGGTAGAGATTCTAGAGCAGTATGACATTTTCTTTTCCATCTCATTTTATAGATGAGGAAATTGAGGCAAATAGGGTGAAGTGACCTGCCCAGGATTATTCAGCTAATAAATGTCTGAGGCCAGATTGAAGACATGTAGATGAATCTTCCCGACTCCAGAGCCAGCATTCTATCCACTGGTTTGCTAATAATTCACAAACCAATTCATTTATGATATTTAAGTAAAAGTAGTTCACTTTTTAAATAATTTCATTATTCCAAGTAAAATCCAAGTATTTACCATGACTTATTCCAATATCTCTATGAGCGTGCCAACAATGTGTATCCAATGCACCATCCATATTCACGAGCTCTGCTGATTTATTACATTGACTCAGCCAATAAGTGTTCACTGAGCCAATGCTCCGGCATAATTTCATAACAGAAAAACACTTAACAAGCCATAACAATGGGCAAGCATACAAGATTGCAATGCCTTTGGTATAGTTAAAACCAGATTGCTCAGCTAAGCTTTATGGATGGCCTCTAAAACATATTAAGATGGCATTTATGTATAGTTAAATTGAATTACAGGGTTGAAGAGAATCTTGGAAAGTCAGCAATTCCATCCCTTATTTTCCAAGGTCTTTCAACTGCATTTTACCTGGCCAACAGTAAGCAAAAAAAATTTCTGAAAAGTATCACAAGCATAAATGTAATGAGTTGCTTTTGTAGGTAATGAGCTCCCCAACCCTAAAGGGCTTCTATCAGAGATCAGATGACTATTTGTCAAGGCTGCTATGAAGGAGAGAGCTGTACTTCAAGTGAAGACAAGAGGAAATCCATTCTGAGGTTTCTTCTAAATCTAAAGGATTTTATTCTAAAACTATCCTCCAGCTCCAGTTTCCCTTGTGTACCAAGTAACATCCATTGTCAGAGGGAAACTATTTTTGAGATCACTTCTCAATTCCTTCTGCTACTCATTAATCCTATGTGTCCATGTTGATTCTTCATTGGAAATGAAGATGATCCCATTATTCTTCTCTTTCATCCCTCAAGGCCATTTTCTCTTTCTTCTGAGATAACCGATAGTTTAATTCCCACTATGGACAGAGTATTCTCAGCTAGGCTTTACCTGGACCATGCCAAAGTCATTTCAGATGTTCTTCACCTCCCTCATTGGTTGTAGAATATTTATGAGTAAAAAGGTAAAAACAACAACTTCTCCCAGAAAGGGTGTTCACCAGTTCGTACAACTGCTGAGAAGGAAAATTGGACTACTCTCTTTTTCTATTTATTAAAAAATTAAAATAAAATTAAGAGGTATAATGGATAGAAGGCTGACTTCAGTATCAGCAAGATCTGAAGGCAGACCAAGCTGGTGACATATACGGCACATATGACCCTGGATGACTCACTTACCCTCTTATTATTCCATGTTACTTGAGAGGAAAAGATGTCAAGCTATGGGAGGGTTCAGATTCCCCACATGGAAGTATTTTATACCAATGAAATCACAAGATCAAGAATATAGTTTTGATTTTTTAGGATTGTCTTTCCTTAAAAAGTGATTCCTCCTTTTCAATAAAACTATTAAGCTAAAATTTGTGCATGCTAAACATGTACATACAGTGGGCTTTCAAGTTACTTTTGCTTTGCCGAATGTTTCTTCCCAAGTAAAGGATAAATAATGGATTTTAGTCTACTGACCTCCACGTTTCCCATAGGGAGGAGGTGATAGTGAAAAGGTACCATTTTGCTATTTGGTCTATCCAAATGAAATAAAAATATTTCCTATTCTACCCTTTCTTTAAAAACCAACTATGGTAGTATAAAGGCTTTCACAATCTGATGACTGTATTAAGATTCAAGGTGTTTATTTGCTAAGTCAGTTTTGTCTAGGAATATCTATGCATCTGATCCATATTAATTACATAGAACTATTATTCATTGCTTAACAATTTGTAGATCTACAAAGACATAGAGAGCTGACCTTGAAAATAAATCTTCCCTCAAGTACTTCATAGCTGTGTGAACCCGTGAATTCACATAACTTCTTTCTACTTCAGTTCCATCCTCCACAAAATGAAAATAATAATATTGTCTATCCCACATGATTGCTGTGAGAATAAAACACAGTAATGCATAAAGTGCTCTGTAAACTTTAAAGTATTTGCTTTCATCCTGATCCTCCTTATTATTATTGTTTTAGAAATATTTAGCATTACTAGTCATTAATATCAATATAGTATGATCATTATAGTCATTAATCTAAATATATTATAATCATTAAAGATGTTGATATGATTTGGGGTAGCTAGGTAGCAAAGTAGCTAGAGCACCAGGCCTGAAATCAGAAAGCCCTGAGTTTAAATCTGGCCTTAGACACTTATTAGCTGTGTGACCTTGGGCAAATCACCTGTTTGCCTCAGTTTCCTCATCTGTAAAATGAGCTGGAGAAGGAAATGGTGAGCCATTCCAGTACCTTTGCCAAGGAAACTTCAAATGGAGTTACGAAGAGTCAGACATGAATGAAACTGCACAAGGACAATTGATATGCTTGGTCTGTATTGTGATGCTTTTGTATACCTAATGTCTAATGGTAGTCATCTTGAGGGTGAGAGGGAGAAAAAAAGGAGAAAAAGAAAAGAAAAAAGGTTACTGTATATAAGTTTATTATATATTGGAATAGCAAATTATACATATTAGATTTTCAGTTTCACATGCAATTTTTTGTTATGCTATGTTATGGAAATGATTGTTTTATTACAAATTACAAATTAAATAATTATTTTTAAAAACTTTTGAATTGGAAAACTGAATTTAGGAATGAACTCAAAGAATAAAAATAAGGCTATCTTAACTGAAAAAAGGGGTCAAAAATAAATAAATAAATACAGTTTGGAGATTCCAAGCTAATTTGTAGTCAGGTTATGGCCAAGGAGCCCACTCAGTCAGTATGCTGTGAATTACCCAAAATTATTAGGTCAACTAATACTAGATACAACTAATACCAGATATTATTATCTAATATATCTAATATAATAGATACATTCTATCTATTATAGACACTAGATATATTCACAGATGATAACATCTATTGATTAATTCTAGAATAATATATTTATACAATTTATGTTTATCTCCTTTCAATGATCAATAATCTTTCAATAATCAATAGAGTTGATTGTGATAGGTAAGATGAAGCCCTGAAAGATCAATAATAGTTACAGAGTAATAATATCATCTAATACAATCTTGGTCTGAATTATCAGAGACAGTTAGCTAAGTGGCCACTGTATGAAGTGCTAGGGCAGGAATCAGGAAGACCTGAGTTTAAATCCAGTCTCAAACACCTGCTAAGCGTGTGTGCTTGGGCTTTGGTGGCTTCAGTTCCTTCACCTGTAAAAAGGGAATAATAATAATAACACCTACCTCCTGGTATTGTTGTGGAGATCAGAGGAAATGATATTTGTAAAGTGCCTAGCACAGCATATAGTAAGCTTTACAGAAATTCTAGCTATTATTATTAAAGTAGGTAGTATTTGTAAGATGCTTCAAAGCACTATGTAAGTGTCACCTATTTCTATTAAATGCTAGTTATCCAAATGAAGAAGATGAGAGTCTTCTACGAAGCCTTGGTCAGATACTTCCCGGACCATTATGCTTTGGGAAAGACAATGACATGTGAGTGTTCTAGAGAGGAGCCTGAAATCCAAGCCAACAGACTGGTGGAAGACAATGAGAATGCTGAGCCGAAAGAGAACTTCCAGGAACCACGGGATGAAGATGGAATCATCAGGCAGCAGAATTTGTCCAAAAATGATTTCGGGGGGTTTCGGTGGACGGCAGCACTATGAGCCAACAATGGCAGCAGTAGGTTGGATCAGAGAGGCTCAGCATCCGATAAAAAGGAAGTAATCACCCTACAGTGCTGTGTCCTGGTATAGGCTGTGACTATGGGCTCTCTTCAAAAGAAGAACAGACTTGCTCAGTCTCTTCTGTTTTCTTTGTATTTGGAACCAAGGCATAGTACAACCCTAGGTACCATGTAAACACTCACACTTTGTATTAAAGGGAGGCTTTTTGTGGTAGCGGCAAAGAACTGGAACAAACAAGCAAAAAGCTTGCGCTGCTGTTATTTTTGTCCAGTTCTTCATGATCCCATTTGGGGTTTTCTTGGCAAAGACACTAGAAGGGTTTAGCATTTATTCTTCTGGCTCATTTGATAAATGAGGGGACTGAATTAGATGAAGCTAAGTGACTTGTCTGGGGTCACACAGCTAATGAGTGTTTGTGATGAATTTGAGGTCAGGTCTTCCTGACTGACTTCAAGTCCCCTGAACCACCTAGCTTCTTGTCAATCAGAGAATGGTTATATAAATTGAGGTGTATGGATGTAATGGGACTGAATTGGACTGAAAAAAGAAGGAATATGAAGAATTCAGAGGAGATGGGAAGATTTATATGAAATGATACAAAGTGAAGTAAGCAGGACCAGAAAAACAAAAACCATCTATAAAATGTTGATAGAAATTGAAACTAAGGGCTGAAAATTATAATGACCAAACATGGCCCCAAAAGAGAAATAGGAAAAGGCACATCCCTCTCACCAGGGATCTATAATATTGTATATAAAATTAGATTTGCTTAATGTGTTGATTTCTTTTAGTGAACTGATTTCCTCCCCTCACCCACTTTTCCCACTCACCACATCTCCATGTCTTCTTCGTTATTGGGCATGTTCATTAGGGGAATGGAGGTGGGGAAGAGGGATATTTTGGTAAATATGGGTGATGTAAAAATAAAAATTGTCAACAAATTTTTACAGGCTGCCCACAGGAACAACTTGGAATGGTCCTGAACTCATCCTCATTTGATTCCTCCATTTTCTCCACTGACTTCTTAAAAGGAATGGCGCTCTTTCTTTTTCAAAACAAAAACAAACAAAATGGGTTTTAAATGAAGCTAAGCAGGTTTGTGCTTTAGAATTTATTCTGGCTCCTCTAAATTAAATGAATATAAATCCATTTGCCACAGACTTGGAAAACCAGAGCTGTAGCCAAGAGCTACAGAATAGAAAAGGGATTTCTTTCACCCGCTACAGCCTTAAGGAATAAAGCCCCTCCCTGCTCTGCCCACCTCCTCCAAATGCCAACATTTCTCTAAGGCAGAGCTTCCAGAGGGCATGAATGGCTTCAAGAGACCACCTGTGGAGCAGGTAACAGTTTCAATGACTGCATGTTGGAGATGCAGGCGTACCAGTTTTAAAAAAAGCAGCCTGTCGGGTTCCTCGAGCACATAGAAACCATCTATCATCAGAAATTTAAAAATAGAACCCCATGAAGCGAAGATCCCTGGGAGATCTCCTCCAGCTGACTTTACTTCAACCACATTCGTTCTGCGCCAGCTACTTACACTACCTTCAAAACGCTGTAAATTCAACTCTCTACTGAGACCACTGGGAAATTATGTGCTCATCAAAGTCCACTTTATAATTCTTTGATGATTATTGCCAACATAAAACATCATGCATTTTGCAAATGCATGTTACTATACTAAGAATAGTAACTTATATTTATATAAGACTTTACATGTGTAATAGATGCATGCTATACCATATTAGGGTCAACTAAGTAGCACAGTAGATAGGGCCAGGCCTAGAATCAGGAAGACTCATCTTCATGGGTCCAAATCTGGCCTCAGACACTTACTAGCTGTGTGACACTGAACAAGTCACTTAACCCCATTTATCTCAGTTTCCTCTCCTGAAAAATGAGCTGGAGAAGGAAATTATAACCTACTCCAATATCTTTGCCCAAAAAATCTCCAAAAGGGGCCACAAAGTTAGATGTGACTGAAAAACAACTGAACAACGTTAGCCATGTTACTTCATTTGACCTTCATAGTTACTATGTGAGATAGGGTCTGTGAATATTATTGATTATATCTATTTTTCAGAAATAGAAAAACTGAGCCTCATAGACATGATGAGACTTCTGTGGCCATGGGACTAGTAAGTATCATAGGTAGAATTTGAAATCAATTCTCCATTGACCAATCTGCTTTCTATTATAGCAAATGCAATAATATTTGTAAAGTGCTTAGCACAGTACATGGCACATATTAGGCTTTTGATAAGTGCACATTCCCTTTTCTTCCCCACTACTGTACCACACTGCCATTTCTATCCTATTCCATGCAATCAAGCATGGTTCCAGATGTGCTGGAGATAAAAGACAAATACAAAAAGTTCCTATCCTCAAAGAGCTCACATTCGACTAAAGAAAGGCACACAAGTAAGGAAATGCAAAAGATTCAAAGTAATTTAGAGAGCTGGAGAAGTACCCCATGTACATGGTTGAGCCCTGCCAAGGCAATGTAATTGACAGTACCACTAATGTGAGAACCCAGGTATAAGATTTTATCAAACTACAGAGCTAGTCACAATAGCAATGAATTCATTTAGAAGAACAAAAGAACCAGACTATTAAAGAAATAATTTTATAGAGAGATATAGAGGAAGAAAAGCACTTCAAGACCTCAAAGTATACTTCAAAGTAATAATTACTAAAACCACTGCTCACTGGTTAATAAAGAGAAAAGCAGATCAATGAAACAAAGAAGAGTCAGCAATCACTGAACTCAATACTCCAGTGTTTGAGAAAGCCCAATACAAAAGTTACTTAAGTGATAACACTGTATTTAATAAGAACTTCTGAGAAAATTAAAAATAAGTCTGGCAGAAAGTAGGATTAGACAAACATATGGCATTTTCTATACTAAATTCAAAATGGGTATGTGTCCTGAATATTAAAGATCATATCATTAAAAATAGAATTGAAGTAGTTCATATAGCTCTCGTAGCTATGGGTAGGTGATAAGTTCTTGACCAAACAAGATATATGAGACAAAATAGAAAATATTGATCAAAGGAAACTGAAAAGCTTTTGCACAAACAAAATAGAAGCGATGAGAAAAAGAAGCCAGCTGAAGGGAAAATCTTTGCATCAAATATCTTTGATAAAAGTTTAATATCCAAAATATATAGACAACTGATAGGTGTGCAAAATGTGGCAGCCATTCCTCAAAAAATAAGGGCAGAAGCATCAAAATTGGGGGGCAGATGAAAATATCATAGGGAAAAGTTTAAAAAAACAAATAAAAATTTATTTGTGGTTAATTTGTGGTTTTCTAGTCAATGCTTGACAGCAAGGGATAAGTTTCTATTTGAATCTTATAAGAAGCCAAAAGATGATCAAACCCTTCTGAAGGGAAGAATTGCAAACTCATAAAAGTTATATGAAAGAGTTCTTCCAGCCACTAGTAATAAGAGAAATTAAAATAAAAACAAGATTGAGTTTTCATCTCACACCCACTAAATTAGCAAAGATGACAAAAGACTGAAATAATGTTGGAGGGACTGTGATAGTCAAGCACGCTGAATGTAATTAGGTGGCAAAATGACTACAGAGTTGAAGTTGAAGTCAGGAAGAGCTGAGTTCAAATGTCCCTAGAAACTTTCTAGCGATATGATCTCATACAAGTTGTTTTACCTTCATCTGCTTCTCATTTTCCTCATCTGTAAAATAAGGACAATATTATCTACATCCAAGGTTACTGTTAGGATAAAAATGAAACACTTGTAAAGTACTTTGTAAAACTTAAAGGACTATTTAAATGCTATTTATTTATTTATATTTGCTGAAGCAATTGGGGTTAAGTGACTTGCCCAGGGTCACACAGCTAGGAAGTATCTGAGGTCAGATTTGAATTCAGGTCCTCCTGATTTCAGAGCTGGTGCTCTATGGACTGTGCCACCTAGGTTCCCCAGCTATTTATTATTAATGAATTTGTGAATTGATACAACTATTCTGGAAAGCATTTACAATTATTCAAATAAAGTCGCCAAAATGCCCATACTCTTTGAACTAGAGATCCACTGGTACGCACATAACCCCTAGGAGGATATTGCCAAAAAATGTAAACCCAAAGACACAAAAATGTGATGGCAGCACTTTTTTGTGGTAATAAAATGGAAACAAAGAAGCTGCCCATCCATTTGGGAATAGTTAAGGAAATTGTGGTCACTGCTTGTAATGAAATATTACTTGTCTATAAATAATGAGGGAAGGGTAGCTAGGTGGCTCAGCGGATAGAGCACTATCCCTGAAGTCAGGAGGATCTGAGTTCAAATCTGGTCTCAGACACTTAAAATTCCCTAGCTGTATGACCCTGGGTAAGTCACTTAACCTCAACTGCCTCAGCAAAAAGCAAAAAATAATAATAATAATAATGAGGGACATGATGAGTACAGAGAAGTATCAAAAGACTGAGATGAAGTGATGCAGAGAAAAGTGAGCAGAGCCAAGAAAACAATATATTTTATTGTTTCAGTTGATTTCAGTCATGTCTGACTCTTTGTGATCCCATTTAGGATTTTCCCCAAATATGCTCCATTCTGGGCCATTTTTGGTTTGAGATACTTCTGGAATATTCAGGTAAAGATGTCCAGTAGGTGATGGGATACTAGAACTCAAGAAAGAGGTGAGGGCTGTATATATAAAGAAATGTTAATCATCAATGCTGATCATAATTAAACTCATAGGAGCTGATAAGGGCATCAAGAGAGAGAAGAGAAATTGACCCAGGACAGAATCCTATACATTTTAAATCACAACAATTAGGATACCAATGTGCAAGGAAAATGAAGAAAGTAAAAAAGAATTTAAGGGCAGCTAGGTGGTATAGTAGATGGAGTGCCAGGCCTGGAGTTGGGAAGACTCATCTTCCTGAGTTCAAATCCAGCCTCAGATACTTATTAGCTAGATCCTTACAGACACTTGAACCTGGGCAAGTCACTTAACCCCAGTAGCCTCAGTTTTCTCATGTGTAATATGAGCTGGAGAAGGAAATGGCAAACCACTCTAGTATCTTTGCCAAGAAAGCCCCAAAGGGTCATGAAGAGTGAGACACAACTAAATAATAGCAATAAAGAGGAGTTACATAAACAATGCTATGAGAATTCTGTGCTTGGGGCCTTTCTGGTTAAAAGAAATATATGTTCCAAAGAAATTTGGAACTAATAGGTTTTCAAATAGCTTTGACACAAAACAGGCCACCATCACCACCCCTTAAATCTACCTTGAGCAGCAAAGCATCAAATATAAAACCCAGCCTCTAGTAAGAACGAACAATTGAGAACAAGAAAAAGGGAAAATTCACATTGACTCAATAACATATTTAGAATCAGCCAGCCAGGATCCTAGAAGGAATAGAGTGATACTGACCTTTGCAATCTTAATCATTCTCTACTCTTCACTCTCCCACAACCCTCCCATATTTCCCACTAGATAAATCCAATTGATTCTACTCCCCTGACTGTTAGTAGTGTCCATAAAAACCATCTTTTCAACAGATCTACTGGAAAACATGAGGGAGTTAATGGTTAACTGAAGAGTCAAAAAAAGGGGGAAAAACAGGAGGGGGAAAGTGTGACAAGGATGAGAGATGGCAGTAGCATAGAGATAGAAGGGATTAGAAGGCCAGCAAGCAAAGTAGTAGGATTTCAGACAGGGGGAAAGAGCCAGAAATAAAACAATAGCTCAGCTGGACCAAGATGGGGAACCACAACCACCCGTTCTATGAAATTCCCTGAAAGTCAAGACAAAAAAGACAATAGTACTAGCTAACATTTATGTGGCCATAAGAGCTTTACAAAAATGGTTTCTGGCACATCTTATTTCTTAGGAGGACAGGGACTATTTTTCCTAATTTGTGAAAAGTAGGGGAATGAAATCCAAATAGGACAAGACACTCCTATCCAGGATTGGGGTACCAGCCAAATGATTCTCATTGCTCTACTATCTTCTTTCCATGCATAAGCACAAGGATCATCTGCTCTTTGTGTGGGAAAATATCAGAGAAAGAAGAAAGAAGATTATTCTCATGTGCAGCTCAGTACTCCCAAAAGGTACAGATCCAAAGTTCTTAACCTGGGGTCTACATACAGCTCCCAAGAAATATGGGGATAGATTTCAGGACTGTAAACTTGGAGAAATTACATCTTCATTTTCACTGACCTTTGGTTTCTTTGTAGTTTTTATATAGTTTATCTGATGCATTTCAAAACATTATTATGATTATTGTGCTATAAGAAATTATAAGCAGGTTACTTTCAGAAAAACCTGAAATCTTCCCCATCCAACCCCTTCCCTAGGCAGAAAGTAATCCAACATGGGTTAAACATATGCAATTATTGTAAACATTTCCACACTTATGCTGCACAAAAGGGGAAAAGGGAGATCAAAAAGGAGGAAAAAATGAGAAAGAAAAAAAAACAAGCAAGCAAACAATAATAAACAAAAAGGTGAAAATACTATGTTGTGATCCACATTCAGTTCCCATATTTCTCTCGCTGGATGCAGATGGCTCTCTCTACCACTAGTCTATTGGAATTGGCCTTAATCACTTCACTTTTGAAAAGAGCCACGTCCTTCAGAACTGACCATTACTTAGTCTTGTTGCTGTATACAATGTTCTCTTGGTTCTACTCACTTCATTTAGCATCAGTTTATGTAAGTCTCTCTAGGCCTTTCTGAAATCATCCTGCTGAACATTTCTTATAAAAGGATATTCCATTGCATTAATATATTGTAACTTATTCAGCCATTCTCCAAGTGATGGGCATCCACTCAGTTTCTAGTTCCTTGCCACTACAAAAAAGGCTACTATAAACTTTTTGCACATGTAGTCCTTTTCCCTTTTTATGATCTCTGGGAGAGAAGCACAGTAGAGACACCACTGGATCAAAGGGTATACACAGTTTGATAGCTATTTGGGCAGAGTTCCAAATTGCTCTCCAGATTGATTGGATCAGGTCACAACTCCAATAAAAATGTATTAGTGTACCAGTTTTCCCATATTCCTTCCAACATTCATCATTGCCCTTTCTTGTCAACCAATCTGAGAGGTGTGAAGTAGTACCTCAGGGTTGTCTTAATTTGGATTTTTCTAATCAATAGTCATCCAGAGCATTTTATATGACTAGAAATGATGTTAATTTCTTCATCTGAAAATAAAATAAAATACTATTGAAAAACCATAATGATGAGAAGGGCTTCATCAGACTGTCAGAGGAGTCTGGCACACAAAGGAGTAAAGAACCCCTGGTTTAAGGTTAACTTCCAAAGAGTCTGTATGTACCTTCCATGTACCTTTTTCTGGACATGTTTTCCCCAGTAGAATGTAAGCTATTTGAGGACAACAAGAAGCATTTCTTCACCTTTCTTTGTCCCCGAACACTTAACTTAGTCATTGGTACTTATCAAATGTTTAATAAATGTTTTCTGATTGATTATGCATACTTAGGGAAACTGCTCTGCCTAACTCTAAACTATTGTAGTGTTAATCATTAATGACTACAATAATAGCTGATAATTATAAAGTTTCTATGATCTCATTTGAACCTTAAACAACCCTATGATGTCAGCACTTCAGGTATCATTATCTCCATTTTACAAATAAATAAAATGAAATTTAGCAAAATTGTGGACTTGTCCATGGTCACACAGGCAGGACACAAATCCAGGCCTTTATGACCCCAAATGTAGTATCCTCTCCATTGTATAATATTATCTCTTGGAATTATCACTGTGGGGCCACAGGGTATTACATTCAAAAGATCTGAATCCTGTCTGTGACTCATACCAGCTATATAATTTAAACTTTAGTCTAAGTTAGATATTAGTCATTGAATTTCTCTGTCTCCATTTCTGCATCTATTAAAAATGGGAATGATAATACCTCTTCCCTAAGATTGCTCCAAGGCTCACAAAGAAAGAATAGACATAAAACAAAATATAGACCATCTCTACATTAAGAAGCTAAGCTAGAGCAGTGAACACAAAGACTCCCAAACAATAGCTTAAACTCCAAAAGCCCCAAAGAAGCTGATGCATTCTACAGTCATCCATGAAACAGATTTCAACCTTCATCTGAGGAATGACAAAGGGCAAAAGTGGAACAAAGTTGTGCTGACTCTGAGAGGAAAATGGGCATTTCCATTTGACTAGAAAAGGGTGAGCACAGAAAAATGTTTATGGAGCATTACAATATTAGTTACTGTAACCTCACAAATAATGGTGATCAGAAAGGGTGGTATTTGAAATTAATGGTAGATTCTGACAGTTGTAGAATGGGCTGCTTAGAGAAAGCAACAGGTTCCCCCTCACTGAAAAGGGTGGATGGCTATCCACTTGTCAGAGATGTCACAGAAGGAATATTTGTTCATGCACTCAGTGAACCGGATGGCCTCTGGGGTCCTCTCCCACTCAGATTCTGAGTCACGTAAAGCTTTGGCTCTGCTGGATGCAGCCAGCAAAATCTGAGCAGCTAGACTGAGCTCTAGATAACTGCTTCCCAACTAGAGTAAGTCAACCCTAATAGCTGTCCAGCACTCATTGGGAAGGGATTGTTTTGTTTCAGTCTGGCTACACTGGCTGATGTATGCTAAGTACTTAAGAAAGGCTTGTTGATCAATTAATTGACTGTAGACAGAGGGCTAGCCAAGCAAAGGTCAATGCTTAATTTTTCTTGATGGAGTCTCACTTGTTTTTGCAGTTTCTCCACAAGATCACTTCAGCAGATGAGGTTCACCCAAGGACAACAAAGCTGGTTTACTTATCCTGAGGAAGTAGAGTATAAGAATACATTTTACCATATTCCTATCCACCCACTTTCCATTAATACTTCTGATTCAACTATCATGTTATTTCAAAGGCAAAATGTTATTCAGCAAAATCTTTCATGAAAAAAATGGTACTTTAAGAGGAAAGCTTCTCTTTCCCTCTTCTATTGCTCTTCTATGTGCAATTTTAATGTTTCTTATGCTTAGAATAGTGGAAAAACCAAATATCAAGAACAACAGGGAGAAAACCAGAAGCTAGCATCCTGTTGGCAGATGAGCCCACTTCTGATAATAATTTCAAAGCACTTCCAGGCTTTGGAGTATGAGATCTCCCCTAGCACAAGGAGTGTTTTGGATTGGGGAAAGGAACTATAGAAAATAATTTGGGAGCTGGCTGCTTCCATCTTTGATTTACTAATCAGTTTCACAAAAAGGCAGCCATGTTATGCTGCCCAGGAGGCCACACAAAGGCACATGCTTCATTGCTTTTTTTATAAGAAAGAGAGAAATGAGCAAAAAGCAAGCCCATATCAGGAGCTCTCTCATACGAGACTGTCTGGGGTCACTGCTGAAGTCAGCTCCCATTCAGTCTTTCAGGACTCTTCAGCTCCACATGCACAGATCCTCAGAAATTCTAATCACAGATGCTCATAATGATGACCCTGAGTGGTCCACCCAACAGCGTTCAGTGTGCTATGTTTAATAAAGCAGTGAAGTGTAGAACACATTTTAGAAGGCTTTCCATTTAAAAACAGTAAAAAATAAAAATGGATCGAAGTTAAATATGAGTCCTATGAAAATAAAAATGGATCTAAATTAAATATGAATCCTATCCAAGTCTAGGGTACCAACCAAATGGTCTTCATTCCTCTTCTGCTTTCTTTCTATGCATGAGCACAAGATCAACCTTTAACTTTCAGTGTGGGAAGAGAGACTAGGGATTGGACACCCAGGACAACTTATTTTCTGAGGATCCTGGAAAATAAGAATTTTACTGTGAAGAATAAGTGTTCTGAAGAACATCCTCAAGGTCCATTCCATTCAATGATATTATAAACAAGATTCCTTGACATTAGATCCTCCAGATTAAAAATAGCAGACCTCTTTCTTGGAAAGAGTTTGAGATGAGCCTCCCTTGTTCTCAATTAGAATCTAGAATAGGTATTCTCAAAGTGTGCTTCAGGGACCTGTGTTTCCCCAACACTCTTTTAGAGAGTCCACAAGGTCAAAATTATTTTTGTAATAATTCTAAGATTTTAATTTTTGATACAGCACATATTGACAGATATAACCTTCATTAATAAAAGTTCTTTGTAGGTAGGTTTCTCAATTATTTTAAAGAATATAAATGGGATCCCTAGGCCAAGAAATTTGAGAATCATGGCTACAGAGGGACTTCTTTAAGTAATGCTTCTTAATTTTCTGCAGGCTTCTTTGACAATCTGGTGATGGACCCCTTTGACAGTCCAATGATGAACCCTTATTAGAATCTGTTTTAATTTTAAAGAATGTAAAGGGGATCCCTCGGCTAAGAAATCTGAGAATCACTGCTATGGAGGGCCAACTTTGGGCAAATCTTCTTAATTTTTTGTGGACCTCTTTGACAGTCTGGTGATGGACTTCTTTGACAGTGGATCCTTCTAAGAATGTGTTTAAAGGTGTAAAAGAAAATAGATAGGATTAAAGGAAATCATTATAAGGATTTTTTTAAAACATCATATACTTAGATTAAGAACCTCTGCTTTACAGTGATGCTTCAATATGGTCTTTCAATATAGCAAAATTCATACACTTTCCCCCAGGATTAAAAAAAAACTTAGAACTGCAAGGGGTTAGAAAATGAAGGTTATTGTTATGAAATATATTTCAGTGTAAATGACAAAATTGAAAGCTAATCTGTATGTAATTTAAAACTTTATCTATACATTACAAAATGTATTTGTAATTTTTAGGAAAAGGCTGATTTGTTGAATCAGAGCAATAATGACAGGTGAATATAGGCAGGAAGATGCTAAAATATATTTAGACACTAACCCTAGCTCCTTAGAGTGAGTGCTGCAGTTACTGACCAAGGGGCTGACTTTTGCTGTACAAAGAGAAGTTTTAATCCCTTCTAATGCATGGCATCTTAACAGAAGAACACAGTACAAAGGACAGAGCTAATGTTCAGTGAATACTTGTTGATTGGAATTAAATCAGAAGGAAGAAAGGAAGGAGGATTTTCAATTGCTGAGCTTAAAGACGGCAATCATTTCTTTTTCTCATCCCTGCATCTCATGGATTCCTAGTGCCTGCAGCACCAAATGTCTTGGTTGGACTGATTAGACACAAAATAACTAATATTTCCTGCTGATCAACAGTGAATGGACTAGGGAAGGCAATCTGAGTTAAGAGTACTTTGAAAAAGCAAAAAAAATGAGTATATTATGGACACACTAGATAGCCCAAGTATTGCCCTTCTTTTGCTCAGCAATTACTAGTTTAAAAAAAACTAATCTACAAGTGATGTATCTTTCTTTCTCTAAGCAAGACAAGAGCAGCCTAAATAATGTCATTTAGCAGCACAAGCCAAACTAAAGTTTAAAAAACAATGACATCTAGGCCTCCATCCTTTAAAAGACCCTGAAAACATTTCTCCTTTAAAAAGGAAAGTTATTCTCCCTGTGAGGTACAGAAATATTTTTTGCAGACTTTCAGTCATGAATAATGCAAAAGCATCTGTTAGCATTCAACAAACAATTATCATTGTTGGTCATTTAAATGTGTCCATCTCATGTCAAAGTAAAGTGACCAGACAGATTTGTTTTTTCAAGTGGTCACTCAATATAAGTATCTGAAAATAATCAGAATGGCAGTTTGTGTCTATAGTCCCTATGATGTTCAAAATGTGCTTGGGCTGCCTGATGATTAAAATTAATGGCAGCCGTGTTTTGGCTAGCCTGACTGATTTTAACTGGGTTTTCTGGCTTTTTACAGCAGCAGGGACCAGGAGGAGCCATTTCAGCTTCAAGAAAAATCCAGATGTGGCTCAGTGGTCTCTACACCAGGCAAAAAATATTTTTAGTCTACCTGATAAATGTTGTTTCCTGACACTGAAAACACTGAAGTTGTCAGACAGTGAACACAGACCTGAAAACCCTCAAACCTGGATGTGGGGCAAACATTATGGATCACCAAGCTCCCCATTCCAAACCCTGCCAACCCACACATCTCCAGTCTGTTACAACAAGTCAACAACCCAGACTCTGGCATGGTTTCACCCTTTAACACCCTGCTCAATTCCTCCACTAGCCCCCCCATCAGTTTTTTCTTTTAGGCAGCTATTCTTTCAAGAGAACCGGTATCCAACAGTTTGAAATAGGTTAGAACTGAGGATTTAAAAAAAAACATTTGTCTCCTTTCCCCCTGCTTAGGATGTCTAACAGTTGGTTTCTTCCATGTTGCATACAAATTAGCACTTAATCCATGCCTAAAGGTGATGTATTTTTACAATGTGTATTTTTAAATGAATTTTGCCAGTTTTTATTGATGAAAATCAAAAATCTGAAAATTATGAAAGGGTGAGCAAGAAGAATAAATTTAGGTAAGGTAAAAAAGAAAAGATATCAATTTCTTTTTTAAAAAATCAGAATTTTTCCTCAAGTTATTTCCTGATCCATTGGAGCATTTTATTAGTAAGCAGTGCAGCTATACTAAAAAGAAAAAAAAAGTCTTCACATTATTGACTTTTAATATGAAAGATCTGCCCGATCAGATTAGTAGTCATTCCCTTAAATTTTATTCAAGCAATATATAAGAGCCTACTATCAGCCAGACACTGGGGATACAAAGGCAAAAAGAATATAACCCCTCCCTTTAAGTTTCCACTGTACATTGGGTGGTGATGGAGGCAACACAGCATATGCATTAAAAAATATCAAATACATGTAAAGAAATTCAAAGCCATCTCTAGGGTACCAACAACTGGGATGATCAATAAGGCCTGGGAGGTGAACTTTCCAGGAAGCAAGGAATGATTCTAAGGAGATGAGGTGAAAACTGAATGCTTTCTATATCTGACAGAGTACTTGTACAAAGCTACGGAGGAAGGATGGAAAAGGTCATGGTACCAAATAAGATGGCTTAAATAGTAATCAAAAGGGAGTGATGAGAAATAAGATTGGAAAGAAAGAAGGGATCCAGATGTAGAAGTGCCAGATGATTTTCATTTTATGCTAAAAGAAATAGGGAGTCATTGAAGAATTCTAAGTAGGAAGATGATATGATCAGATAGAATTGTACATTTGAGAGCTATATGGGAAAAAGTATTTGAAAGAAGGAAGATTGGAAGATGGGAGACCAATTATGAGTCTACTTTAATGATCCAGGTAAAAGGTGATAAAGATCAAAACTAGGATAGTCACTTGTGGACATCAGATTAGATAGGCATTGAGGGAGAAGAAAGAATTAAGAAAGGATCCCCAATGGTATTGATCTGTAATGCTTGTTTTTTAAACAGAAACAGGAAGTTTGGAGGGATGGGTTTGAGGCAATTATGATGAGTTTCATTTGGGACAAGGATGATTTTGCTTATAGTACTAGCTTCACAGGGTCATTTATTATGAAAATCAAAAATAAAGTGTTTTAAAAGTGTTTAGAAAACCTTAATGTTGAGGAAAAGGGATCCACGTGTGCAAAAATGTTTGTGGCTAGAAACTGGAAACTGAATGGATGCCCATCAATTGGAGAATGGCTGAATAAATTAGGGTATATGAATATTATGGAATATTATATTATTGTTGTGTAAGAAACGACCAGCAGGATGATTTCAGAGAGTCCTGGAGAGACTTGCATGAACTGATGCTGAGTGAAATGAGCAGAACCAGGAGATCATTGTACATGGCAACAACAATACTATATGATGATCAATTCTGATGGATGCGGCTCTTGTCAAAAATAAAATGTTTAAACTAGTTCCATTTGTTCAGTGCTTAAGAGAGCCATCTATACCCAGAGAGAGAACTGTGGGATCTGAGTGTGGACCATAGCATAGCATTTTCACTCTTTCTGTTCATTTTTGTTTGCATTTTGTTTTCTTTCTAAGGTTTTTTTTCCTTCTTGATCCAATTTTTCTTGTACAGCAAAATAACTGTATAAATATGTATACATATATTGGATTTAACATATTTTAACATGTTTAACATGTATCAGACTACCTGCCATCTCAGGGAGGGGTGGGGTGAAGGAGGGGAAATTTGGAACACAAGGTCTTGCAAGGTCAATGTTGAAAAATTGCCCATGCAGATGTTTTGTAAATAAAAAGCTTTAATAAAAGAAAAAAAAAAACCTTAATGTTCTATAAATACACACACAACACAAGTAAGTCCTGTTGTTAGTAAATTGCCCACATTACCACCACTGGCCTCTCCTGGAGGAGAGTAGGTCCTGCAGGCTTAGATAGCCAATGGCGATCACAACCATTGAGGTTTTCTCCCATTCTGATTCCTGCTCTCTGGAACAATAGTTTTATTTGCAAGAATAGAAACTGCTAAGGATATAAACTGCATAGGTCCCCATTCTATGGCAGGAGAGGGATGTTTTCCCAAGGTAACACGTAGGTAAACTGTGTTGGCTTTAACAACAAGCAAGTGACTTCCAAACATTTTTAACCAACAAATCCCCAGAATCTCACAACTTTGCACAGTCTTTATGTAAGTATCTTCTCCATTCCATCTTATTTTCCCCAAAAAAGTTCTGCATGGCTCTTGCTACTAGCAACAGGAGCTATATAGAATTCTGCAATTTTGTACCAGAAAAATCAATCAAGTGGCATTTATTCAATTAAATGTGCCTCCTGTGTGCCAAGCATTGTGCCTGGGGGTTACAGAGCCAGAAATGAAATGGTCCCTGTCCCAGTGGTGGTTCAGGCAGTACAAATCGATAGCTTCATCCAGAGTGCCTAACAGCAGGTATTTGGAATTGCCAGCAGCTCTATGAAAATCTA
Source organism: Myrmecobius fasciatus (assembly GCA_023553655.1). Classification (NCBI taxonomy): domain Eukaryota; kingdom Metazoa; phylum Chordata; class Mammalia; order Dasyuromorphia; family Myrmecobiidae; genus Myrmecobius; species Myrmecobius fasciatus. The sequence goes on along the minus strand of JAJPUD010001736.1, from coordinate 237,141 downwards.
AAAAATAACAAACTGCATTTTCTATATAATTCCTATTGCATATCTCTCTTTAACATCTTAAAATGTCTCCAGGGAGAGAATGCTAGTTCTGGTATCAGAGCACCTGGAGGCAAATCTCACCTCTGACATTTATCTTGGTGATCTTGCTAAAATAGCTTCTTCAGGACTCAGTTTCTTCCTCTGTAAAATTAGGATCCTGGACCTTTCAGCTTTAAATTTAGTATTTTATAAAGTTCCCCACACTCGATTTTCAGAGAAGGTAGCTTGGTATAGAGGAAAGAGTGCTCACATGGGTTCAAATATCACCTCTGGTATTTACTAATTACCTCATGGGCAGATCATTTCACATTCACTGAGCCTCAGTTTCCCCACCTGTAAAATGAAGAGGTTGAACTAGAGTCCAATCTTTTCCCTCCCTATGTAGATTACAAACAATTCACAGGTCAGATTATTTCTTTGTCCAGTCTCAGAATACAAAAAGCTGGGTGGAAAGACATCTGCATTCACATCCCATAGCTATGTTTTCAGTCTGTATAAAACATTGTCTTTATTCCAATCAGGAGTGTTCCCTTAGCAACCAAAACACTTTCTCCTCCCAACTGATCGACTTACTTACTTACCTTAACCAGACTTGCCACTCTCCCAGATGGATTTTTTTTCCAATCTACTTTGGAGCCCAAAACAAAACTCACTTTCTGTCTCACTGTCTATCCTCTTTAAAGACATCTGAACAAACAAGTCTTTCAACAAAGGTAAAGGGTGATGTCCTTTAAAGTGTTCACCTTCAACATTATGTTTTGAAGATGGATTATACATACACTTAAAATGCATAATCTATTTTCCCCTCCACATTTGAAAAACTATTTAAAACTATTTTATTATTCTCAATAATAATAGCTAGCATTAGAGAAACAGACAGACAGACAGAAAGAGACAGACAGAGGCAGAGACAGAGACAGAGAGGAGACAGAGAGAAACAAAGAGACAAAGACAATAGCAGACAAAGAGAGAAAGAGGGAGACAGAGACAGAGAAAGAGAAAGAGAGAGAGAGAGAGAGAGAGAGAGAGAGAGAGAGAGAGAGAGAGAGAGAGAGCTATGGTTTGCAAAGCATTTTACAAATATCATCTCACTTAACAGCCCTGGGAAGTAGGTGTGGTAATTATTCTCACTTTTTACAGAGGAGGAAATTGAGGCAGACATAGATTGACTGGCTTGCCAAAGATCCCACAGCTACTAAATACCTATGGCTGAATTTGAACTTGGGTCTTCCTGACTTCAGATCTTACTCTCCCTAGCCTCTGTGCCATCTCACTGCCTAAATCCCATCAACAGGAAAGCAGCTAAACAAATTACACTATGTGACTGTAATGAGTTATTATCAGACCATAAGAAATAATAAGGAATTAAAAAAACACGGGGAGACATCAAATGATGCAGAGGAAAGTCAGCATAAGCTGGACAACAATATGCACAATGAATACAAAATTGTCAGTTATTAAAATTGTGGGGATGGAGGCAGAGATGGAGGGAAAAGAACAAAGAATGCTAGCACCAGAGAGACAAAGTATAGTGGAAAGAGACTAGACCTGGACTCGACCATTATTTGACTCCTACCTTGGACACTTTCTAGTTTTGTGACCAACAAATCAATTAACCTCCCAGATTGATTGATTAATTAATTAATTAATTAAACACCTGTTTCATCTGTAATATGGGGGATGCTAGAACCTACTTCACAAATGCATACTGTTGTCCAGCTTAGGCTGACTTTCCTCTGTATCATTTGATGTGCCTTCCCATGTTTTCCTCAATTCTTTATCTTTATCATTTCTTATGATCCAATAATATCCCATTACAGTCACATAGTATAATTTTCTTAGCTGCTCTCCCGTTGATGTGCTTTAGGCAATGTGATAACACAGTAACTAGGGAGAGTTGGACCTAAGCTCAAATTCAGACTTAGAAATAATATTTAATAGCTGTGTGACCCTTGGCAAGCCAATCAACCTTTGTCTGCCTCAATTTCCTCCTTTGGAAAAAACCACTGAATTCACATTAATTGTAAAACTAATCTCAGTCCCAAAGAAAAGAGGAGGAAACATTCTCCCTTCTCTCAGTAGAGAGGCAGGGAGCTGTAGATATTCAATGCAGCATATGCTCTCAAATACGATCATTTTGTAAGCCTTTTTGGCAGAATTATTTTTCTTTATTATTATAAGGAGAGTTTCAAATGTGTGAGGGATATATTAGGAAATAATTTTTAAAAGACACCAATAAAATTTAATATTATATAATATGTACTATATATATATATATGTATAATTTTTAAGATATGATCAGTGGCTATTTATTTGTATGAATTCAATAACAAGGAGATTTGTCAAACTCCAGATAACTTCTTTGATCCCTCAGCCAATTCTTGGATACTTTCACATTATTGCAATACACATACAATGATATCACTGAGGAACATGAATATCCTAGATTTCCCATTCCTCTAAACATACTGTACTGAGGAATAATAAGGAATAACTGGGTATGGTAAAGGAACTGGACCTTTAAAGGGAATTGGTTCTGGTTAGCTGACAGCTGCACCCAAACTCTGCAATAAGAAATTCTGTTTATTTTTAGTGAGGAAAAGGAGCTCGGTATATCTCTGCTCCTCTATTATTCTGTGAAATTTGAGACAGTACGTTCTGTTGGTTAGAGTTTGGTACTAATGAGGTCAAGGTCATAGGTTCGATCCCTCCAAGAGCTTATTAGCTTTGAAAAGAACCCAAAGCCTTCACTTTACCCAGCCATCTCAAAGCATCTTACAGGAAACAAGGTTTCAGGACAAGCAGCAGGTAAGGACCAGTTTCAAAATATGTCATTGCCACTTGGGTCTTCAAGGGGTCGATATTCAAATTCAGTCCAATTCTAAATCTCTGCTACTACCCAAAAAGCATCTCTTTGTTTTCCTTTGTTTTTTTTTTCCTTTTGAAATAGCCATATATTTTAACATCATTTGTTTTCAGGTGGTGGGAGAGACCCCCATTTTACCATATTAATTCAGGCCAATTTCTAGAGCTGAGCACCTAGCAGCACTGCAGCCATCAGTGGAAACAGATAAGAAGATTACTTTTTCCATAATTAAGAGCACAAATCAAAAAAGCTCCTTTTTAGAGCTATGGGGAGAGGGAGAGAGGGCTCTGTCTTCCTAGTTCAGTGGATTTAAACAAATCTTTCAAATCACCAAAGCAGAAATGGAGGGGTGGGAGTACCCAAACCACTCAACACCATTCATTTGGGCTCTGCTCACATCTGGCTTTTAAGGAATTATTAATGTACCAATCATTCAAATTAAAGAGCTGAATATGGACAGAACAGCTTTGCTAGGACTTGTGAGCTGGATCGTAAAATTTAAAAGGTTAGACTGTCTATTTGGTGCTGCCCATTAATGGGTTGTTTTAGTTATCTTATTTTTCACTGCCGTCCATATAACGGGGGAAAAGGTTGTATTTTGTGACTAAAAGTTTAAACTAACAATAATAATAGCTATCATCATTGTTAGTCTGGCTTGTTGTAGCCATTTTAAATATTGTCAATTTAAATATTCAAAAGATAAAATAAGCTACTAGTTATACACTGCCCTCTACATTTAATCAGCCCTGTTCCTAGTTACCATTTTTGATTCTGTCCAATACTCCCAGACAGGTTCAATACCTTCTATAATACATCATAGAAAGAGATTTAGTCTGGGACTCAAAAGAACTGCTTCAGTCATTAATGATCTGTAAGACCTTGAGTGAATCATCTCACATGAAAAATGGACTGAAGGAGAGAAAGAGGAGAAAGAAAAGTATTTAATAACAAAGACAGAGAAGATGAAGGAGGAGGAGAGAGAGGAGGAGGGAAAGAAGGAAGGGGAAAAGGAAAAGGAGGAAGAGAGGGGAGAGACAGAGACAGAGGGGAGGAGAAGGAGGAAGGAGAACAAGAACAACAAAAAGAGCTTGACTTTATCTCCTGGGACAATTATAGAAGGGACATTAAGGAAATGGCCACCATGTAGGAAGAGAAGCAATGGTTACCAAGAGCAAATTTGGCTTTGTCAAGAACATATTACCCCAAATGAACTTCATTTTCTTTTTTTGATAAAATTGTTGTCTAAGATAATACTAAGGATATAACTGTATCAAGATTTTAGCAAACCTTTTAATAGCAAAGTATATTATATTATCCTTCATGAAGAAATACGGTATAGACAATAATTCAATCAGATATATTTCAAACTGCTCATATAGCTAGACTCAAAGAGACCTTGTTTAAAGTTCCAGAATTTCAGTGGAGTACTCCAAGGATGGAGGCTTGGCCCTGCATTATTTAACATTTGATCAGTGGCTTGGAAGGTTTGTTCATCAAATGGGCAGATGAAAAGAAGAGATGAGAAACATCTCACACTGAATGGCAGCTGGGCTTCCAAAGGATAACGATCAACTAAAACAAGGATGGTCAAAGTATGACCTCTTCAGAATCCCTGACACTTTTCAGGGGATCCATAAAGTCAACACAATTTTGATCAGACATCATTTTCAATATGGCAGATAGCAATAAATAAACAAACATAAATAACAACTCTGGCAAGTCCTTAATAACTTTTAAAGGTATAAAGGGGTCTTGAGACAAAAGAGCTTAAGAACCACTGGATTAGGAGGCATTTTGAAGCAAGGAAAGGAAGGAAACAAGTATATATTAAGTGCTTACCATGCTAGACATCGCACTTTATAAATAATATTTTATTTAATCTTCAAAACAACCCTGAGAAGTAGGTACTATTATTTCCATTTGACAGTTGAAATAACTGAAACAAAGTGTACCATCTAGATGCACAGATTTTGTCAAATTAATTTCACTAGTGATATATGTAAGATATTGTTCTTGGGTGCAAATAAATCAATTTTTTAAGTGCCAGCTTGAAGAGGCCTGGATAGACAGCAATTGTTTTGAAAAAAGATGGGGAGGTGGGTATGAAATGGGGGGTATGGTGGTCTTCCAGCTCAATATAAGCCAGCAGGGTGATGTAGCCACCAATAAAAGTCACTGAAATTTTGGCCACGTTAAGAAAGGCAGAGTCTCCAGAATTAGGGAGATGATGATACCACGGTACTAGGCCCTGGTCATCCCTTGTCTATAATGGTGGGTTCAGTCATGCATGAATCAGATAAGCTGAAAGGGAAGGCATCCAGATGGTGAAGGACCCTGATCCCATTTCATGAGGATCAGTCAATCAAGTAACATTTATTAAGTTCCTACTATGTGCCAGGCTCTCGGCTAAGCTCTAGATAGATGAAGAAAGACAAAAATTAATGGAAATAAATGGGTATATTAATCAAAAGGAGAGAATACTCAAAGGGAAATTGAAAGGTCTTTAAGTACGTAAAAGTACTGCTGTGTGGAAAGGGGCAGAGGCTTGTTTTATTTGGAGCCAAATGCAGAACCAGAACTTGGGAAGTGGTACGGACTCCATAGAAGAGCCAATTTAGCTTCAATGAAAGAAAAACCTTCCTCCCCAAGACAGCTGTTCCAGTGTGGACCAGACTGCCCAAGAAGCAGTGGCTTCCCTTTCCTTGGAGTTCATCATGTGATGCTAGACCAATACTTGAACAGGTACTTTTGAGAGAGTGATACGTTGAACAAGACAGTTCCTGAAGTGCCTTCAACTCTCAGATTCTGTGATTCTGACCTCCTGAGCCTCAGTTCCCTCATTCTGTAAAAGGAAGAGACTGGGCTAGGTCATCGAGTCCCCTTTTAAATCTGTTCCATTACTCTACAGCTCCCATCATCAGCTTTGGAATACCCTTTCCCTTCAGCCATAATCAGAATTTTCCCTTGGTAATTTGAATAATTACCAAGAAAAATCTAAGTATTCTAGACAGACTTTATTCCATTTTTATATAACTTACTTCATGGCCTCCCTGCAACTTCTTTGCAGAGACTAGCTACAATGGATATGTAACACTATATATTTCAAAAGTCTTTTTAATATAAGAGGTTTATGAGATGAGTTTTTTCTTCTTGTTTCCTCTTTGTTAGACAGGATAATCCTCTGGAAGGGCAGAAGGGATGTGTAATGAAAAATGTAGATGACATAAAAAGAATAAAATCAATAAAAAATTCAAGTTGCTTCCCAAACTACAGAATATGGAATATACGGTCTATTCATGGAGAAATCTCTTTTGTCCCCCAAGCAACCATTTGTAGCTTCTTTCCTGACACAGACTGTGATTTTTGTTTGCATGTGAATGCTTATTTCTGAGTTCAGAAATTTGAATGAACTCCAATTTTGGAAATGATTTGGGCATCTCGCCCTGTTTATAATCTTAAAGCCCACAGGCTTTCCAAATGAGACACCCAAGGTACCTCTCCTTGTCATTCAATTAATTACAGATGCAAACTTAGCCCATCACACATCACTAACACCGGCTTCATCCTCTCTAACATCCACACAGCTGTTATAAGTAGGTTACTGAGGAAAACATCTGGATGAAGCCAAGGGACATTTGTCTAAATAAAAAAAAAACTTACAGCCAGCTCTCATAAAATCATTTAAGGATTCAACTGCTTGAAATAATAATGGAAATGGATTTGAATAAAGTTAGTCCCTGCAGACAGAGATTTATTGACAAGTTCTGATTCCAGTATGAAAAATTCCTTAGAAATGATGAACAGATTGCCAGCTCCCTCCAAGCAGGGCTAGTTCCAGGTATTTCTCTACCCACTCCACTCTGCACCTCCCTTAGTCAGAATGATGTTTCCAGTGTTTCCATTACTTAGCACAGTTCCTGGTACACAGTAGACATCTAATAAAGACTCATGGATTGATTGAGAAAAGCAAAACTGGATTCTAACATACAAATGCCAAATGAATCTATTTTAATGTGATTACTGGGGTATGATGTTGCATCAGTACATTTCCTTTTTCCTTTCCCCACTATTTTATTCTTAAGAATATCACAAAAAGGATATAATAAAGTATAGTAAAGAAGAAAATTAGCAGAAAAAAATGATGACCTTATAGGTGAGAAAGGTCAAATCTAAATATATAATAAAAATATGGGATGACGCATAATATATATGACTGTATAGAAATGCAAAGGGCCTCTTGAAGACACCATAGTGCAGAGAGTGAGGGCATGTAGAAAGGAAGAATCATCTTCCTGAATTCAAATACAGCCTCAAATACTTACTACCTGTGAAACTCTGGGCCAGTCACTTCACCTTAACTACCTCAGTTTCCTCTTTTGTAAAATGAGTCGGGAGAAGAAAATGGCAAACTCTTCCAGTATCTTTGCCAAGAAAGATCCAAATAGTGCCATGAAGAGTCAGATACAACTAAAAACTTGGCTGAATAACAACATCACCAGCAATGTAAGCAAAGGGACTTCTAAGGGGCAGAAATCATAAGCAAACCTTTCTAGCATCTTTGCCAAGGCTTGCAGATTGACTAAGAGATGCAAAACTGGGCTCTATCACCCAAAAGCTAAATCAATTCATTTTTATTTGATTGCCCTGGCAGTGATGGATTTACATTCTACCTTCTGTGCCCATGGAATAAATCAGCAACCTGGGCCTGACTCAAGGATAGCTATTATTCCAATTATGCCCGACAACAAAAAGAACAACTTACATAAAGTAATATTTCAAAGTTTGCAAAGTTCTTTGTGAACAGGAACTCATTAAAGCCAAACCCCATAACAATATGGTGCTATTATTAGCTGCATTTGACAAATGGGAAAACTGAGGTTTCATGAAGTTGTGACTTAGAATCACAGGATCAAAGATTTTAAGCGAAAAGAGATCTTTGTGGTCATAAAAAAATCCTTTTCATTTGAGGAAAATGAAGCCCAAAAGTTAAGTGACCAGGAGGGTCACACAAGGTAGTAAGCAGCAAAGTTCTGGTCCTTTGACTCTAAACTCAAGTTCATTTCTCTGACTCTCTCTCACTAGTGCAGAGGGAACTATAACCTAGCCCCTTTGATTTAAGTCTAGAGATACATATCCCCCTTCACTAACAATTCTAATCTCTAGGAGAGGTGGAGTTGTTATTTCAAGACATAACAAGACTTTGAAATTGTTTCCTTTAAATATTCTAGTACCTATCAGAGATCAGAAAACTCTGGCAAGCAGTTCCACGTGTGTCTGAGGTATAATAGAGTTTGGACGTTGCTAGAGATAAGTGGTCCATCAACCTGGGCTTAGAAAGCACCTAGTCTGCTCATCAACTGGGAAATGGCTAAGTTATGGTACATGAAAGAAATGGAATCTTATTGTTCTCTATAAAATGATCAACAAGTTGATTTTAGAAAGATCTTGAAAGATGTATCTGAACTGATACTGAGTGAAACAAACAGAACCAAGAATACATCATACACAGCAATAGCAAGATTATGTGATGATCAACTTTAGATTTGGTTCTTCTCAGCAGTTCAGTGATCCAAGGCAATCCCAATAAACTTTGGACAGAAAACACCATCTGCAAGCAGAGAGAACTATGGATACTGACTGTAAATCAACATAAGCTATGTTCACTTTTTTTTCTTGAGGTAATTGGGGGTTAAGTGACTTGCCCAGGGTCACACAACTAAGAAGTGTTAAGTGTCTGAGGCCAGATTTGAATTTGAGTCCTCCTGACTTCAGGGCTGGTGCTCTATTCACTGAGCCACCTAGCTGCCCCCTGTTCATTTTTTTTTCTTGTTTTTTTTTCTTCTCTCATGGCTTTTCCCTTTGGTTCTGATTTTTCTCTCCTAACATGATTCATAAGGAAGTGTGTTTTTTTTACATAAATGTACATGAAAACATTTAGTCACTAATAGTAATCACAGCAGCAAAAGTTGCCATTCATATAGCATTTCACAATTGTGTTTATTTCCATGATCTTGGTTACACAGGGAATTTTATGGAATTTCCATATATGCTATAATGGGATTTGATGTATAATCTGATAAATGTAGCATTTTTAGGATACTAGGACTAGATTTGAGATCTCACTGATACAGGGAACTCTCAAAAGTGAATTCCATTAATGCAGCTCAGCTGTAGCTCAGCTCCTTCATCCTACTTGTTACTAGACTGACTTGTCCAAGGTCACACAGCCAGGATATATTTGAAGCTGGCTCTCTATCCTATGACTATGACATTATATTTCCTAATGGTTTATATTCTTCTGGTGAGAGCAGACCAGAAAGCCAAAAATATATTTTAAAAAGCAGCCTGCCAAAACCTATCGATTGAAAGGAAAAAACAAAGAAAAAAATAAAATGATCTTTTATTCCTGGCCTCTTCCTGGAACTCTGGCTATCTATTCCCACCCAACCGATGGGCTACATCTCTTCCAAAGAACATGTTTCTTGTAACAGTCAACATCACATCAGGGCATTGTCTTCTCACAGTCAACCCCTTAAGGAGAAAGGCAGAGACTGAAGCGCAAAGAGCCTTGGCTCAGGAGTCAGGGGGGCTGAATTCAAATCTTGCCTCTGGCACTTTCACAACTTAGAGTTTAAGCAACTAATTTACCAAACTCTGTGTGGAGCAAATGATATAACTCTTGCAAAGCATTCTGCAAACCTTAGAAGCAGTCCCTAAATTCTATACAACTGGGGGAATTGGACTAACTGGCCTTAAAGAACCCTTCTGGTTTAGTCTGTTAATGGGCCAGGTCCACATCCCATCATTTAAGTCATTCAATGTCTAAGACTCTTGACTCAGTCACTCAGAAGCATCTTTGTCGCCCATCATCTTGTTTCTGGATCGTCCAAGGAGGGGACCATTCCATTAGCTCAGGCCACTTGTCTTTTTTCTCCATTTGGAGTCTAATATTTCACAGTTTTGTACCACCTTCTGCTAAGCCCCTGAGAGTACTTTTCAACCAGCCAGTTCACAAGGTAACAGAACAATGCTTTTACCAATTTCACAAAATCCTTCCAAATCCCATAGGATGTCACACTCATGGGGCTCCTTCGAAATCAAATGAAATATTCTCTAATACCCAACCCTCCTGCATAAATCCTGTTGTAATCACCCAGATTGGTACAATCTTTGCTCTCATCTCCCAAATTCATTTTGCCCCTCGCTCATTAGCCATACTAAATGAATCAACGAGCATTTATTAGGCACTTACTGCATGCCTGGCACCATGCTATGGTGCCAATAGAATCCCTGCCTTGGAAGAGCATACGAGGACATTGCCATGGGTATCTTATCCCCTGCTAGATTGTAATCTCTCTGAGGGTAAAGATCACGGAAAGCACAAAGCATCCATTTACAGCAACAGCATGATCTGACTATCCTCTCTCTATCCATTTCCATCTCAGAAGAACAAAGTCACCTTAAAACCACACACTGCTTCATGTTTGTCTCTGGAGATGCCTTGCTCATGGTAACCACTTAATAACTGTTTATTAAACTCAATTAAATTCTTCCTTTTGGAGTAGCATTTCAGCATCCCTTCTTGCCTGTTCTCGGAGCTTCTTGGCATTTTAATCAGTAGAAAGATGAAGTCTCACTATATTTTTTTCCTGGCTTTTCACTCATCTTGGTTTTATTTACAGGAAAGCTCTTTGCTTCTCTTTAAAAAACTAAGCAAAATTTCTTATCCTTTACAGACTGTGATCCTTTTAGGAATATTGCCAAACAATCTAAAGCTTTACAGATTTATTTCACATAAATGTAATCATTTATTTCCCTGGGAGAAGGGGGAATTCAGAGAGGAGTCTCCCCAGTGGGAGTTTCATGAACAAGAGTGCTTATCTGTAACAGGTAAACTATTCATCACTTCCATCAATTAGGTATCCCAAAATTAGATACCTCTTCTCTTCTGGAAAATGGAACATTGCATTTTCTCACTTCATTTGGAGGCAGTTGTGGATAGAAGTGTTTTTTTTTTTTTTTTTATGGGTAGAAGAGTAATTAACATATTCATTAATTCACTCTCACACTCTCATTCTCACATGTATTTTATTTTACTCTCTCTTCCCTCCTCCAACCCCTAATGTGGGGAAGTCCAGGGTCTACTGGTAAGACTGAGATCCAACCAGGCTCAGAAGAGCCATCTTTCTTTCACAATCACTGTGCTTCTTATATTTCCAGAATTGTTATGAGTAGTCTGTCTTAATTGAATGGAAGTCATTTGTTAAAAGATTTGTAGGAACAAGGAATTGCCCCTAATAATACCCGGACTTCATTATATATTTCTCTTCTTAAAAAAATAACACTTTATTTTCCCCCAATTACACATAAAAACAAATTTTAGTGTTTTTTTTAAGTTTTGAGTCCCAAATTCCATCCCTCTCTCCATTCCCTCCCTCCTCCCCAAAATGGTAGGCAATGATATAGGTTATATATGTACATTCACATAAAACATTTTCATCTTAATCGCTTTCTACAAGAAGACGAACAAAATAAAGTAAAAATAATAGTATGCTTCAGTCTGTATTCAAAGAACATTAATCTTTTCTCTAGAGGTGAATACCATTTTTGATCATGTGTCCTCTGAGATTATTTTGGATCATTATATTTCTGGGAATAGCCAAGTGATTTCCAGTTTTTCACCATATAATACTGCTATTAGTGTGTGTAATATTCTTCTGTTTCTGCTTACTTCATTTTCTATCTATTCATGTACATCTTTCTAGGTTTTTCTGAAATCATTCTGCTCCTCATTTCACACAGCACAATAGTATTCCATCACAATCATATGCATGCAACTTTTTCAGCCATTCCCCAGTTGATAGATATCCCCTCAATTTCCAATTCTTAATTACCACAAAAAGAACTACTAAAAATATAAATAGGTCCTTTCCCCTTTTTTTAATCTCTTTGGGATACAAACCTAGCCATGGGATTGCTAAATCAAAGAGTATGCACATTTTGTTAGCCCTTTGGACAAAGTTCAAATTTCTCTACAGAGTGGTTAGATCAGTTCAGTTTCACCCATAGTGCATTAGTGTCATAGTTTATTTACCCCTCTTCGAAGTGCAAGATTGTCCTTTCTTATTAGAATTTAGCCTGACAGTTATATTAATTAACGATGGCCAGGAAGAGAAATGATCTTCAACAGATCTGAGATGCATTAGGGTCATCAGCAAGGCAATATTAGGATAAATCAGATTTTTTTTTTGCTGAGGCAATTGGGGTTAAGTGACTTGCCCACAGCTAGGAAGTGTTAAACATCTGAGATCAGATTTGAATTCAGGTCCTCCTGACTTCAGGGCTGGTGCTCTATCCACTGTACCATCTAGCTGCCCTGATAAATCAAGTTTTTAGCTCTCATATTGTTATCAACTAAGTCCATTTTCTTGGTTTAAGGGAATATGAAGGTCCATCTGGTCTTAGATTAATGAGAACAGGCTCTATTTTGTTCAGCATGGCATCGGCTGAGCGCCCTTACTGCAATACTAGAAAACCTCTAAGTTTCCCAGCCCCCAGATCTCTGTAGCAACCACCTGAGTAAGACGACTCTTTGGTTCCTTAAGGGCTAAGTGTAAATGCTCCAGCAGCAGAAGCCACAACTGCCATGAACTGGGGTTGAAATGAAAGGAGGGAACACCCCCCTTCCTACTCCTGGGAATCAGTTCGGGCTTGATGTTCAGTGATGTATAGCCATCCAAAGAAAAGAATACTCCTGCCATTGCAAGAACAGTTATTCCAGCTGCACGAAATTAACCTCTGCCGTCATGCTTGGTCTCCAACTCTCCTTCCAGATGGCAGGACAGTTTTATATGAATACGATATTTCGTATGCTTCTCCCAAGCCCACATTTGTTCTTTCTGCTCAACAAACTAGCAATGCAAAATCCTAATGAAAAAATGCATGTCTTCTTAATGCTGAACGGCAAGAAGAATGAATGAATGTCTTTCCATCTAGCATATTTTCACATTTCTAATCAATTTCAATGAATGTCTGCATACAATCTGATAGCCATGACATCGAAGATCTACAGTATCTTCTAACAGAATGTTTCTGGGGCTACAATCTCAAGATGAGCTATTATTGCCCCCTCTTTCCCAGGCTCAGGGAGTCTTTTTAGGTAGATCAAAAGACACGATTGGCATTTTTTTCCTTGCAGTTCTACAAAAGTAAGCAATTGAGTGAGACCAAGGAGATAAAGGATATGCATTATCAGATGGAAAGGAAGGGAGGGAGACAAAGACACTGAGTCCAAAGTAGCTGCTAATGAGATGTATCCCTGGTTTTATAATCTGACAAATAAAGAAATGTTGAATTTCTAAATGTTGAAATCCCTCTGAGATTTAACTCAGGGCATTAAAATACGGCAGGAAGGTAGATCATAGAGAGTGGCCTGATGATCAGCCAAATGATAGGTCACTCGTTCATTAAGTCCTTATGTATGCTCAGTACAGTGCTTTCTGGGGATTCCCAAACAAGACTGAACTCTTACCTGGCAGGTCTTTGGCCAGTACTAACCCCTCCAGTCCTTGGTTCTCAGCCTTCTACTCCAAGGAATATTTACTAAATGTTTTCCATTGAAAGATCAGCAGAATCATGGTGCAGATTAAGAAGGAGACATGGCCCAAATCTGGCTTTTGGAGACCAAGTTTAAACTGAAACTTTTTGAATACCAAAATGGTTTCAATTCTGTACAGGTGTACATGAAAGCCAGCCTATCATGAGTACCAACAACTAACCATTAACTGCTAGGAAAATTAGATTATGTCCTCAAGGACATGAAATTTGAATGTGAGAATTCTCTCTTGAGAAAGATCACCTCTCAGGTCTTGAGCTAGAGAGAACTGCTTCAGGCTCAGAATGGTTAGGTCCTTGCAGCATGATCACACAGCCTCTGAGTCAGAAGGAGGATTTGAATGCATTTCTTTCTGACTAAAATTCTACCAATGTATCTACACCACTACTCTGCATGAAAATTATCAGCTCTCAAGCCAAATGGCAAAAAATCAGCTCTAAAATCGAATGGTCAAATGGCAAGGGCCGAGTGGCTATGTCCATCGGTTTTGCTAAATTTTTTAGAACTCTGCTATCGGTAAATGTTCTACTTTAAGTGACAAAAATAAGTGATTTGTAGCAATTTTATTAGGAGTTCTTCTGAGCTGAGTGTATTAAAATGCTACTAATCAAGCATGCTTCTCATTCTGACCATTAAGAGAGGAAAAAAGAGTACTGAGGAGGAAGATGGGAACAGAGGAAAAGCCTCAATTTTGGATTGAGCTAGAGAACCTGGGTTTAAACCTTGTCTCTGGGGCAAGTCCCAACCTCCCTGAGCATCTGTATCCTTATCTGTAAAATGAGGTTGGACTACATGGCTTCCAAGTTCCCTTCTTTAGTTTAGAAAGGCTATTTTTCTGTCCTGGACATATAAGTAGAACCATAGCCCACAACTGCTGAGTCTGGAGTTGGGAAGACCTTAGTTGAAATTTAGTCTCAGATACTTACTAGCTGTGTGACCCTCACCAAGTCATTTAAACCTATTTGCCTCAGTTTTCTCATCTGTAAAATGAGTTGGAGAAGGAAATCACAAACCACTCCAGTTTCTTTGCCAAGAAAACCCCAAAGGAGATCATGAAGAGTCAGACACAACTGAAAATGACTAACATTTCTCTCAATAGAAGATTCTTTTTAAGAGCCCTCATTCCCCAGAGTCAACCTCCACTTTGCTGTTATTACACAGCTATGGCAATGAGGGAAATGTGGAAACCCAGGGACATTCTAGAGGGGATATTCTCCCCCGACATTTCAATACAGGTACAACCCATCCTCTCCAGTCACATCTCCCTCTGACACTTTATTCTGTTATGGGACCCTAACTCTGGTGAGTCTCACCAAGTAGGGAAGGCTTTATTTATCACCAAGTAACAGACTATGTGGTGGGGGACCAGAAGCAATCTAATTAACTCCAGAGAACTTCATTGCCAAAAGGTGAATTTTTTGCCATAAAAATCTGTGACTTTCTTTTATGAAGGGGATCTACATTGGTGGAGGGAATAAGCATATCGATGAAATCATAGATCCCTGGAGATTTGGAGAAATTGGGTTAAAATGAAGGAAAAGGGAAATCTCAACAAAATATCACCAAAGAGAAATCAAAGAGTTTGCAAAAAGGGGAAGGGGAGCCCCACATTTCTTGTCTCTGAAAAAGATGCTTAGAAGCGGACTTATTTGTCCAATCATGCCTTCTTTAGCACTAGGTACAGGGTAAGTTTTCTTCTTCATTAGCTGCCTCCCTGTGTTGAGGTTCAGCTGCCAGTTACCTCTGGGATGGAACAATGCTCCTTAGAGCAGCTGAGGGACAATACTGGTCACAAATTAGCTTCCCAACACATGGAGAGATGATGTGACTTGCAGTCAGGAAGATCTCAGTCCAAGTTTCCCTTTGGACATTTACTAGTATTCTGACCTGAGACAAGTTAAACTACCTCAACCCCAATTTCCCTCACTGTAAAGTAAGGATAATAATAGTAACTTCCAGAATTGCCCTAAAGATCAAATTTGATATGTGCAAAACACACCCTGATCCCTGAAGCGCTGTGTACACTTGTGGTTTACATTACGCCTAGAGCCAGCACGGAGCTTAGAAGTGATGGGACACAATCTTGTCTATCATACCTGAGGAAAGGGAGACTAGGGAATACTCACTGGCTCAGCCAGGATTCTACAGACAGCAAGTGTTCAGGGTTTTAAGTGAAACCCTCTAAGTCCAAATCTGGCATTATTCCCACAGTCCCACACTTCTTGCCTTCACAACAGAAGCAAAATCCTTTGGCCACTACATGTGGTTTGCTGCTTCCCAGAGACTTGGAAAAGGATTCTCTTATTTGAGTTCAAGAAATGGCTAGTTTCAGGGGCGGAGCCAAGATGGCGAACTGCGGACAGCTTTCTCTGTGAACTCCTGGGACATTCCCTCAAACCCAGACAAAGTAAGCCTTCCAACTGGTTTCTAAGTGAGGGCCCCACCAAGCATTTGGACTACAACGCACTTCTATCAAAGATCTACCTTGAAAGAACTCCGGAGAAGGTTAGCCTCAGGGGAAATCGGCCGCTGGTCACGATCAGACTCCAGCCGGGGAGGAAGTCAGGGCTGCGATAGAGGGGCGGATTTTGGGCACCCAGGAAGCCCCTGGGAGACACCTGGGCCACTTTGCTCTGCTTGCGGGCAGGTGCTTTGGCAGATCTGCCTTTGGTAAAGGGTGGATCAAGAGCAGCTGAAAACGTGGTCCTAGTGCGAATCTAGCCCGACCAGCCTCAGACCGGAAGTCAACTCGGCAAACTGCCCCAGGGCAAATATAAATTGTTGCAGTTTTCTCTGCTTTTGACCAATATCCCAACTTTAAAGCATGAGCAAGAAGCAGAAGAGAGCTCTCACCATAGAAAGCTTTTACGGAGAAAAAATAGAACAGTCCCCAGATCCTGACATTATGAAAACAATCCCAGATGAAGCCACAAAGGCAGACTTAAGTTGGTCTCCCTTTCAGAAGGCTTACCTGGATGATTGCATTAAGAATCTCAAAAGAGAGCTAGAAGAAGAATGGGGAAATAAATTGAGATCAGGGCAACAGAAATATCAAAAACTGGAAAATAGGACTGGTGAATTGGAAAAAGAAAACAGTTCACTGAAAAACAAAATTGGTGAAGTGGAAAAAATCACCAATTCACTGGAAAATAAAAATGGTGAACTGAAAAACAAAATTGGTGAATTGGAAAAAGACAACAATTCACTGAAAAACAAAATTGGTGAATTGGAAAAAGACAACAATTCACTGAAAAATAAAACTGGCAAAATGGAAAAAGAATGCATTGAATCAAGAAATTCAATTGGCCAGCTACAAAAGGAGCTAAAAAAGATAACTGAAGGAAATAATACTTTAAAAATTAAAATTGAACAAATAGAAGTAAATGACTCAAGACTTCAAGAATCAGTTAAACAAAAACAAAAAAATGAAAAAATAGAAGAAAATATGAAATATCTCCTAGGAAAAACAACTGACTTGGAAAACAGATCCAGGAGAGACAATTTAAGGATTATCGGACTCCCTGAAAGCCACCTTGAAAAAAAGGACCTGGATGCTATCTTCCAGGAAATCATGAAAGAGAATTGCCCTGATGTTTTAGAATCAGAAGGCAAAATTGGCATTGAAAGAATTCACTGATCACCTCCAGAAAGAGACCCCAAAATTAAAACCCCAAGGAATATCGTGGCCAAATTTCAGGACTATCGCGCCAAGGAAAAGATATTGCAAGCAGCTAGAAAGAAACAGTTCAAATACCGAGGAACTGTCATTAGAATTACACAGGATCTGTCAGCTTCCACATTGAAGGATCAAAGGGCCTGGAACCAGATATTCCGAAAGGCAAAAGAACTTGGATTACAGCCAAGAATAAGTTATCCAGCTAGAATGAGCATCATCTTCCAGGGAAGAAGATGGTCATTCAATGATACAGGAGAATTTCACCTATTTCTAATGAAAAGACCTGATCTGAACAAAAAATTTGACCTCCAAATAGAGAACTCAAGAGAAACATAAAAAGGTAAAAAGGAAAACTCTTGAGAACTATATTCCTACTATAGGTATCCTTTAAAGAATGGCAGTATAATTTGATTTTTCTTTGATAATAATGGAAAAGAAATTAGAGGTGGAAGGGATACCATACTGAAAAAGAAAAAGGGGGAAGGGGGGAAAAGGAGGCAAAATAAAGTAAAAATAAAGGAGGTAAAATAAGGCAAAGTCTCATAAAGAGACATAGAAGATCTAATATAATTGAGGGAAAGAAGGGAGGGTGATGAGTATTGTGTAAACCTTACTCTCATTAGATTGGACTCTAAGAGAGTATATCAGACACATTTGGCTTCAGAGAAAGCACTGACCCTCCTTGTGGGAAGGTAG
The DNA here is from genome assembly GCA_023553655.1 of Myrmecobius fasciatus. Classification (NCBI taxonomy): domain Eukaryota; kingdom Metazoa; phylum Chordata; class Mammalia; order Dasyuromorphia; family Myrmecobiidae; genus Myrmecobius; species Myrmecobius fasciatus. The sequence goes on along the minus strand of JAJPUD010001736.1, from coordinate 219,249 downwards.
GAGGGAGGGGAGAAAAGGAAAGGGATAAACTAATAGAAGGATTAGGGGAAAGGTATAAAGGGGAGGGAGGGACTCTAAAGGGAGGAGGATTATTGGTGGGAGGTGGTCATCAAGAGCAAAGTACTGGGGAAGGGGGAAGGGAGAGAGGGGAAAGGGAAGAGAAAATCATAACTCTGGGTAAATAAGATGGCAGGTAATACAGATATAGTTATTTTAACTGTGAATGTGAACGGGATGAACTCTCCCATAAAACGGAAGCGGGTAGCAGACTGGATTAAAAGCCAGAATCCTACAATATGTTGTTTACAAGAAACACATCTAAAACATAGAGATACATACAGAGTGAAGGTAAAGGGCTGGAGCAGAATCTTCTATGCTTCAGGTGAACAAAGAAAGGCAGGGGTAGCAATCCTTATCTCGGATCAAGTAAAAACAAAAATAGATCTAATTAAAAGAGATAAGGAAGGAAACTACATTTTACTAAAGGGTTCCATAGACAATGAAGCAGTATCAATACGTAACATATATGCACCAAGTGGTATAGCATCCAAATTCCTAGAGGAGAAGTTAAGAGAGATGCAAGGAGAAATAGACAGTAATACTATACTAGTGGGAGATCTCAACCTTGTTCTCTCAGAATTAGATAAATCAAATTCCAAAATAAATAAGAAAGAAGTTAGGGAGGTTAACAAAACGCTAGAAAAGTTAGGTATGATAGATCTCTGGAGGAAATTGAATGGTGATAGAAGGGAGTATACTTTTTTCTCAGGGGTTCATGGAACTTATACAAAATTGATCATGTGTTAGGGCATAAAAACCTCAAAATCAAATGCAGAAAAGCAGAAATAGTAAATGCATCCTTCTCAGATCATGATGCAATAAAACTCACATGTAATATAAGGCCAGGAGAAAATAGACCACAAGTTATTTGGAAATTAAATAATCTAATCCTGAAGAATGAATGGGTGAAAGAGCAAATTATAGACACAATCGAAAATTTCATCCAGGAGAATGACAACAATGAGACAACATACCAAAATTTGTGGGACTCGGCTAAAGTGGTTATAAGGGGTAATTTTATATCTCTAGATGCTTATTTGCGTAAAACAGAAAAGGAGAAGATTAATGAACTGGGCTTACAATTAAAAAAGCTAGAAAAAGACCAAATTAAAAACCCTCAATTAAATACCAAATTGGAAATTCTGAAAATTAAAGGGGAGATCAATAAAATTGAAAATAAGAAAACTATTGAATTAATAAATAAAAGTAAGAGTTGGTTTTATGAAAAAACCAACAAAATAGATAAGCCTTTAGTTAATTTGATTAGAAAAAGAAAAGAGGAAAATCAAATTATTAGTCTCAAAAATGATAAGGGAGAACTTTCCTCCAATGAAGAGGAAATTAGAGTAATAATTAGGAGTTTCTTTGCCCAACTTTATGCCAATAAATTTGATAATGTAAATGAAATGGAGGAATATCTACAAAAATATAGATTGCCCAGATTAACAGAAGAGGAAATAAATTATTTAAATAGCCCTATTTCAGAAAAAGAAATAGAACAAGCTATTAATCAACTCCCTAAGAAAAAATCTCCAGGACCAGATGGATTTACGTGTAAATTTTACCAAACATTCAAAGAACAATTAATCCCAATACTATATAAACTATTCGAAAAAATAGGGAAAGAAGGTGTACTACTAAATTCCTTCTATGACACACATATGGTGCTGATAGCTAAACCAGGTAGGGAGAAAACTGAGAAAGAAAACTATAGACCCATTTCCCTAATGAATATTGATGCAAAAATTTTAAATAAGATTTTAGCAACAAGATTACAGAAAGTCATCCCCAGGATAATACATCATGACCAAGTAGGATTTATACCAGGAATGCAGGGCTGGTTCAATGTTAGGAAAACTATTAGCATAATCAATTATATTAATAACCAAATTAATAAAAACCATATGATTATCTCCATAGATGCAGAAAAAGCCTTTGATAAAATCCAACACCCATTCCTATTAAAAACACTGGAGAGTATAGGAATAAATGGGCTTTTCCTTAAAATGATTAGTAGTATCTACTTAAAACCTTCAGCAAGCATCATATGTAATGGAGTCAAACTAGAACCATTCCCAATAAGATCAGGAGTGAAACAAGGCTGCCCACTGTCACCATTACTATTTAATATTGTATTAGAAATGTTAGCTTTAGTAATAAGAGAAGAAAAAGAGATAAAAGGAATCAGAGTAGGTAGTGAAGAAACCAAATTATCACTCTTTGCAGATGACATGATGGTATACTTAGAGAACCCTAGAGACTCAATTAAAAAACTACTAGAAACAATTCACACCTTTAGCAAAGTGGCAGGATACAAAATAAATCTACATAAATCATCAGCATTTTTATATATTACCAATAAAGTTCAGCAGCAAGAGATACAAAAAGAAATTCCATTCAAAATAACTGTTGATAGTATAAAATATTTGGGAATTTATCTGCCAAGGGATAGTCAGGAACTATATGAACTAAATTACAAAACACTTTCCACACAAATCAAATCAGACTTAGTCAATTGGAAAAACTTAAAATGCTCATGGGTAGGATGAGCGAATATAATAAAAATGACAATACTACCCAAACTAATTTACTTATTTAGTGCCATACCAATCAAACTCCCAAGAAATTATGTTACAGATCTAGAAAAAATAGTAGCAAAGTTCATTTGGAAAAACAAAAGGTCAAAAATTTCAAGGAGATTAATGACAAAAAAAGGCTGATGATGGTGGACTTGCTGTACCAGATCTAAAACTATATTATAAAGCAGCAGTCATCAAAACCATTTGGTACTGGCTAAGAAATAGAGTAGTCGATCAGTGGAATAGGATAGAATCACAAGACAAACTAGGCAATAACTATAGCAATTTAGTCTTTGATAAACCCAAAGACCCCAGCTTTTGGGATAAGTCTTCACTATTTGACAAAAACTGCTGGGAAAACTGGAAACTAGTGTGGAAGAAATTAGGGCTTGAC
>JAJPUD010001736.1:185994-208414 GCA_023553655.1 Myrmecobius fasciatus | reverse complement strand
TGCCTCAGCAAAAAAAAAAAAAAAAAAAAAAAAAAAAAAAAAACATGCTCTAATTTGTAGTCTGCAAAATCTCACTCCTCCCATTGCTCCATGGCATAGCCAGCCCAGATCATTCCTTTTCTTCTCACCTTGGCAGAGGGCAGGCACTAGATTTGGAACCAGGAAGGCCTGGATTCTAGTACTGCCCCTGGCATCTACTAGCTATATAACTCTGGTCAGATCACTTGTCTTTCTGGGTCTTCTTTCCCTTTTCAGAAAAACATGGACAATAGCGCCTATGATCACAATGGACAAGCATTGTTAACATGCATTTACTTTGTGCCATTGGGAAAGAGAGAAGTTAAGATAGTTCCTGTCCTTAAGGCACTTCATTCTAATGAGGGAAATAACAATTAAATGGAGAAAGGAGGAATAAAACCTTCAAAAAGGCACAGGAGGCTGAAGGAATGGCAGAGATCTCCTACAGGAAGCGTTTGAGAAGGCATTAAAATGAAGGAGGATTGAGAAAGCTCTCTCACAGAAAGAGGGACTTTGGCTGAAACTTGAAGGAAGCCAAAGAAGGATGGAGATGAGGGGAGAGAGCTTTCCATTCATGGAGGACAGTCAATGATACTCTCAGAATCATGAGATGGAGGATTTTCTACATGGAAGAAAAAGAAGGCTTGAGTCACTGAATCACAGAAAACAGAGAGGGAAATAAAATACAGACTGTAAAGATAGAAAGGGGATAGGTTATGGAAGGTTTGAAAATCCAAACAAAAGATTTTCTATTTGATCCCAGTGGCTACTGGAAAATCACTGGACTTCATTGAGTAGAGAGTGATAATGATCAGACTTGTACTTTATGAAGAGCAGTTTGGCAACTGAATGGAGGATGGATTACAGAGGAGAGAAAGCTGAAGCAGAAAGATCAACCAGCAAACTGGAATAATACTGCAAGGAGGAGGTTACCAGGACCTGCCCAGAATGGGAGCAGTGCCAGAGGAGAGAAGGAGGGCATTTACAAGAAATGTTATAAATGCAGGGCAGCTAGGTGGCTCAGTGGATAGAGCGCCAGCCCTGAAGTCAGGAGGACCTCAGTTCAAATCTGATCTCAGACACTTAACATTCCCTAGCTGTGTGACCCTGGGCAAGTCACTTAACCTCAATTGCCTCAGCAAAAAGCAAAAAAAAATGTTATAAATGCTTCTAGGTTGTGTGCCTGGGAGACTGGATTTAGGTACCTTCAACATTGGGAGGATTTGGACACCTTCCACACGAATAGGGAAGCTGGGAATCAGGAAGAGTTTGAGTGAAAGATAATAGGTGATTTGGACAGATTCTACCTGACTCATTGTGAGTATCCAGTGTAATAATATATGAAAAGCATTTAGAAAACTTTAAAACATTAGATAAATGTCTTTTATTGTTGTTATTGTTTTTATTCCTTTCTGCTATATAATAAAATTCAAATAGAAATGGTGTTCAGATAAATTGCTCTCCAATTATTATTACTAGTGCTTTATTTCATATTCAATTTTCAATATACCATTGCATAGACAGAGAAAAAAAATTAATTGGAAAAATGTTTGGGAAGTCAGCTCATCTTCTACAAGCTCACTGAAAGCTCAGGATAGAAGAAAGGGTAGATATTTCAGCTTTTTTCCATATCATTGATTTTTTGAGCTAGGTCTCTATAGTTTGAATTTTTAACTCCATAAGATTTAGAAGCTGAGAATTTATCATAATTACATTCATTAAAAGTCCTGTTTTTACATGTTTATAGGTCAACATCTTATGTCTAGCTACCTACAGACAACAGTTGTTTCTGCAATGATACCCTTGTACAGTACAACTTTCATGTTGTCCTCTCAAGGATATTTGGAGGTTGTTTTTGTCCGGGGATCTGTTGTACGTGAGTTTATGAAGAATAGCGAGTTTCTACTGTACAATTCTGATTACCAAATTACATCTTTCGGGGTATTCAGTAGGAGTTAAATTTTTACAACACACAAGGATCGTCACAGCGTTTCTCTCACTTTGGGGCAAAATTTGCATCAGAGTGTGAGTCTTGGATGGCCTTAGGTATAACCTTCCTGAAACTAGTGGTGATGATAATCTGGTAGTCTTGAATCATCCCCATAAACCCCTCCAGTTCTATCAACAAATCTATATGACTCAACCTTTGGTTTGATATCTCTTTATGGACATATTATTGGATGAGTTCAAGTGAATGTAATTCACAAGTTACAATATGAAGCAAGGATTTCAGAATTCAGTTTAACAATTACATTACATACTAAATACTATGTTAGTTACTCACAGATTGAGAAATAGAAAGAACATTGGAAGCCAGTTAGTCCAGCCCTCTCATTTTACTGATAAGAAAATGGAGGCCATATCAAAGACTGGAATAAAATTGGAAATCATAGGATGATATCATAGGGTTGTGAAATGAGGAAATTCATGTTAATATAAGTAGGTCAGTATGACTGGACCCAAAAGCACAGAGAGGAATAGTGTGTAAAAAGTTAGGAAAGACAAGTAGTCAAAGTTTAAAAGAACCATAAAAGCTAAACAGAGAGATTAATATTTGATACTTGAGGTAATAGGGAGCTGGGGGGAGGAGTATAAAGTGACACGATCAGACCTGAACTTTAGTGAAATTATGCTGGCAGTTATTTGGAACATGGGTTGGAATAGGGAGAAAATTGAGGCAGAAAGACCAAATTAGAAATCTTTTGGAATAGTACAGAAGAGGATTATACATCAGAGACATAGGATGCTTTGAGAGGTACTTGAAGGCCTTCAAGAAGAGTCTTGACCACTTCTCAGGTATGTTTCATGGAGGATTCCTTCCAGATAAGTTTGGACTCGGTAGCTATTGATAATTCTTTCTAACTGAAATGCTGTGATTTGGTGAATTACAGGCTACATCTTGATATGGAAATGCTCAATCCCACCTCAGATATTATTACCTATGTCATCTTAGACGATTTACATCACCTCCCTGCTCTAAAAGTAGCTAGCTCTCAGTGTTACCTTTAGAAATTGATTTAATTATTTTAACTCATGCAAAAGAAAGAAAGAACTTACAGAATTCTATCTATTTGAAGGTCTGTATCCCTGGAGTTTTAGCTCTTATACTTCAAACACCTGGATTTTATGGTTTTAAAGAAAAATCAACATACTCTTTTAAAAAAAAACACATGCAATTTGTTGAAAGAGAAATTGACAATTTTCTTTTTCCTATGTACCTATGGAACAAGCAGAAGAAGCTCCCTGAGGGTGACTTCAGAGGTAATTGAATTTCTTGTGAAAACAACCAGAAAAGGTCTGATGTGCTTCACAGAGCACTCCTTACCACCCAAATCCCGAGTCACCTGCCTTTGGGCTTGTGGAATAAAACAAGAGCCTGGAGGCACCATGGGCCTCTTGGGAGGAACATTCACCTCAACCCTTCAATCCCACCCACGTGAAGAAGCATCTCTAAAGTACTGAACTAAACAGATGCTGTGAAATTTTGGAGCTAAAAGAGCCCTTTGGAATCATCTCATAGAACTTCCTCATCATAAAACTGAAAAAGATAAGATCCAGAGGAATGAAGTGACTTGATCAAGACCACAAAGCCCGGCAAGTGGCAGAGATTAGAATCCAGACACAATACTTATGTTCTATTATGTCGAGCAGCAGCTTGACCTATCAGTAACTTCCTTTTTCATGGGAACTTCAGTTCATGGGAACTCTTTCTCCTTTTCCTCCCCAGAAGTTATTGACAACCACCAGAGGAGAGGAAACCATCAGTAAAATTCTGCTAGAGGGCAACAAATTTTTTCTGGTATTACCACATATTAAACTGGACCAACAATCTGGATTTACTAGATATGAAGAAAGATATCCAAAGGTTGGGCATTCTTCATGGTATCTTGTGGCAGGCTCCCCCTGCTCTATTTTATGTCTCTAGTCAGGAGCCCTCACCTTGGAGGCAGGCTATCCAAAATTACATACACACCTAAAATAAACAAATGAATGAATAAAGTAAAGTAGATGAGAAGCATCTATGGGAATGGGATGGGGAGGGAGGGAAAAGAGACAATCACAGAGGCAGAAAAATCAGGCAGAAACAAGAGACAGAAATGTGTGTGAGAGACAGACAGACAGATATAGACAGAAAGAGACAGAGAGAGACAGAAAGAGATAGAGACACAGAAAGAGAGAAAGATATAGAGAGACAGAGAGAGTGAGAGAGCAACAAAAAGACAGAAGGATAGAAACACAGAGGGAGAGACAGAAACAGACAGACACACAGAGGGAAAGAAAAACAGGGAGAGAAAGATAAGGGAGGGAAGAAAGGAAGGAATGGGGGAGAGAGGAGAAGGAGGAGGAGGAGGGGAGAAAGAACATTTACCTACAATATCTTTCTTACATCTGGTCTCTGGATCTGCTATTAAATGCCCCCTGAATCCTTACCCTCACAACCTCATCTCTCTCTGCACCTACCTTTGAATCACCCAATGCTTGTAGCCTGGCTTTCTGAACACTGCTGTCCAATCTATCAAATGCTGGCCTAACCTGACCACCAGAAAATCCTGTAACTTTTTTCTCTGATTCTAATCTAGATCTTTTTATTTGGCAAGGCAATCAGGGTTAAGTGACTTGCCCGGGGTCACAGAGCTAGTAAGTGTTAGATATCTGAGGCCAGATTTGAACTTAGTTCTTCCTGACTCCAGGGCTGGTGCTCTAATCACCAACATAGACTTTCTAGCTAGAACAACATTGTCATTTTTATCCTGGCTGGGCTGATCTCCTGCATGCTGGAATAGATTTGGATTCTCAATATCTACCTGTTCTTCTCCAGTCATGCAAACATCTTCCAGTCAGCCTGTCTTCTTGAAATCCTTTTAATATGCTTTTCCCTTCCTGAGTATGCTCATCTTTCCTTACAGTAGTTACATCCTTTCTGTATCGGCTGAAATCCCACCGTGGCCTTTTTGTCCAAGTATCTGCTCTCCTTCTTCTGGCCTGTCATCCCCCTGCTATCCAAGTGCCAAGAACTGATATCCTATTTCTATTTCTGTGATCAAGGATGGATGAAAATGGACAGATTGCTGAAGAGAGACCATTAAAAACTGCAAGCTCTTGAGATGAATTTTCACAAATTGTAGTTACTTAATTAAAAACAAATCAAACGTCATCCTCAGAATGGCAAGCAAGAAGGGCTCAGCATCTGGTAGAAGCTGTTTCTGTTACTCCTGGCTGGAGATCAGCACGGCCAGGATAGCACCCTTGAATATCAGGATTAGGATAGCTCCATGTCTACAATGGATCCTACATGCTGTATGTTACTATCTACTGCTGCAAAAAAAAAAAAAAAATCAGATCAGATCAGACTCTGAGCTCTGGACTATTACAATAACCTCCTAACTATACTGCCAGCTTTTCTCCTCTTCAATCTGTCTACCACACTCCACTGCTTAAGGAATATTCCCAATGAGCAACACTGCTATTGTCATTGGCTCTCCTCAAAAATCCACTTGATGTCCACTTGATGATGACAAAATATCCTGGCATTCAAGGCTTTCACAATCTGACTTTGGCCAAGCTTTTAGGCTTTATCTCCTGCTACTCCCTTTCATGAATTCTATATTCCAGAGAAATAAGATAACTCTTGTTCTCATCACGCTATCTCCCACCTCCATGCCTTTGCCCACCATCCCCCAGGCTTTGAATGGACTCACCCAACAATGTCTATTTGTGAAAATCCCTTAAATTTCTAAGAGTTGCTAGGGTTTTTTTTAAATCAAATCCAGTGTCAAGGCCCCAGTGATCCAGGAGTGGCTTTTGGCATTGAGCCAGTGGACTCATTGAACACTAATATTGCATTTGAACACAAACTCCGTAGGAAGGATTCTACATAGAAGCTGTGTGAAGCCTGAACGGAGTCTAGGGGAAAGTCTACCCTGATGTGTCTGGAGTGGGATGGGGTATTTCTGTTCTGCCTATACCTTCAAAGTAAATATCCCTTTGTAAAAGCTTTAAAAAGTCCCAATTTAGATGCTACTTTCCCATCAAGCATTTCCTAACATCCCTCACTCAGTTAAAGTAATCACTTTCTCCTCAAATCCCCTGTAGCACTCTGAACTTCTCCAATATGCTCAAGGTGTCTCACTATCTTTATGTCAGGACCATCTGTATACTTTTCTTTCCTGCCCATCAGATTTTAAATTGCTTGACAACAGGATCTGGGATATATCTACCATGATGCTCTCAAGGCTGAGAACAGTGACTTACTCGTGATAAATGATTTTAGAAGTTTGTTGAATGAATATTTGTTGTTGTTCAGTTATTTTCCAGTCATATCCAACACTTCATGACCCCATTTGGGCTTTTTTTTGGTAAAGATAATGAAATGGTTTGCCATTTCCTTCTCCAGGTCACTTTAGAGATGGGGAACTGAGGCAAACAGGGTTAAGTAATTTGCCCAAGATTACATAACTAGTGTCTAAGGCCAGATTTGAATTCATAAAGATGAGTCTTTCTGATTCTAACCCTATGAGTGCTCTATCTACTGTGCTACTAAGCAAGTGATCTTCAGCAAATGGATAATCCCATCATCCTTTGGCAGATTTCGCTAAAGTGGACATTTTATATAAAGATCATGTTTTCAGAAATCTTAAAGGTAATGTGATAGTACTTTATTAAATGCTACTGAGCACAAAAATAGTATGTTTTGTTAATCTTCAAAGTCAACATACAGAATTTTTAAAAATAAACTCTAATGGAATATAGGATTCTATATATTTGCTTATATATTCTTGCTTCTATATATACATGCTTAGGGGCTTTTTGATGGTCACTAATTACAAAATAATGTTTTAATTATATATTTTATTACCTATATAGATACATATACATATATGCAAATGTGTGTATACATTTATATATATATATATATATATATATATATATATATATATATATATATGTATGTCCCCTATTGAATTAGCAGAATCTTGAGTTCATAGCATGTAGAATAGAATTCATGTTAAGGATCCCCTAAGACATTCATTTCATTTTATAAATAAGGAAACTGAGAAGGAACTTGCTCGAGGTTACTCAGCAATGGCATTTTAACTGGAAACAAGATCTTCTGCTTCTCAATCAGTGTTCGTCAAGTATTTCTGGGATGAGTCCATTACTATGATTTCTCCATTATTTCCCCTTCAACCCTCTTCCAAAATCTTGAAACTGTTTAAGCAATTAGTCATGCAAAAATATCAGAAATTGTCACCTTGAACTGAGTGCTTTTCTGATCCAAATCACAAGATATATATGTAATATATTTCTGTTAACAAACTCATAGATACACATATCCACATACATACACACACACACATACACACACACACACACACACATCATTGTTTTTTCTCTTTAAGTTGGAAAATGTGGAATATGAGGTTAGGGAGAGAGCAAAACATTCCCCATCCCCTGAAGAAGCTTCATTGTAATCTGTTCTCAGGCTGCTCTCCTGCCTCATATGTTTATTTTATGAGTGTGTTTTTCCTTGACAATAATCAGAAGAAATATTAAATCTGTGACTTCAACAAATGACCTGTGTAAATCAGAAAATAACTTCCCACCCATGGGAAGTCATCATCAGCATTAACAATAATAGGAGCTCTCCTAGGTGCTAGCAATACAAAAAGAACCAACAGAGTCCTTTTTCCTCAGGAGTAAGGGATTCTAACCAATTGAAAAGGCAAAATATCCAATTCAAAAAGCAAAATATCAGGACAGGCATTATAAGTAAGCATAGAATTTTCCAGTCACATTTATATCATGTTTAAAAGTGATATTATTGATCAGAGACATGCAAATTAAGACAACTCTGAGATACCACTACACACCTGTCAGATTGGCTAAAATGACAGGAAATGATAATAATTGTTGGAGGGGATGTGGGAAAACTGGGACACTGATACATTGTTGGTGGAACTGTGAACAGATCCAACCATTCTGGAGAGCAATTTGGACCTATGCTCAAAAAGTTATCAAACAGTGCATACCCTTTGACCCAGCAGTGTTTCTACTGGGCCTATACCCCAAAGAGATTTTAAAGGAGGGAAAGGGACCCACATGTGCAAAAATGTTTGTGGCAGCCCTTTTTGTAGTGGCTAGAAACTGGAAATTGAAAGGATGCCCATCAATTGGAGAATGTATGAATAAATTATGGTATATGAATGTTATGAAATATTATTGTTCTGTAAGAAACAACCAGCAGGATGATTTCAGAGAGGCCTGGAGAGACTTGCATGAACTGATGCTGAGTGAAATGAGCAGAACCAGGAGATCATTATACACAGCAACAAGACTATACAATGATCAATTCTTATGGACATGGTTCTCTTCAACAATGATGTGATTCAAACCAGTTGTACTGCGATGAAGATAGTCATATACATCCAGAGAGAGGGCTGTGGGAGCTAAGTGTGAACCACAACACAACATTTTAACGCTTTCTGTGAATATTTCCCTGCATTTTGTTTTCCTTCTTAGGTTGTTTTTTTCTTCTTCTCTTTCTAGATATGATGTTTCTTGTGCAGTAAGATAACTGTATAGATATGTATACATGTACTAGATTTGTCATATAATTTATCATATTTAGCATGTATTGGATTACCTGTCATCTAGGGGTGGAGGGTGGGGGGAAGGAGGGGAAAAGCTTGGGAAAAAAAAGTTTTTGCAAAAGTCAATGTAGAAAAATCACTCATATGTTTTGTAAATAAAAATCTTTTAATAAAAAAAATGCAATAGTGATAGTCCTTCTATGCACAAACATGAATTCAGCTGTTTAAAAAATAAAATATTTCTTTTTTTCTGGTTTTTTGTATGTTAAAATGTTTGTGCCTATTGATGATTTTTACATTCATATGATTAATAAAAGGATAAATTTAGCTGTGTCCCACACCCAAAAAGTTAAAATAGAAATCAACAAGAGAAGCATAAGGTCCTCATGTTATTGCCCCTAATATAATTAGAACTGAAAAAATCTCCCTAATCCTAACCTAGAGATTACCTGACATCCATCCAAACTCCTTGGGGATGAAGCAACCAATGGGGCCCGTTTTGTTTTAAAATAGCTCAAATTGTGAAAGAGCTTTTTCTTACATCAAAATGATAATTGATGACTGATGATGATGATGATAGGAAATTATTAAGCACTTTAACCTTTGCTAAGCATTCTACATTTGGTATTATATTTAATCCTCACAACAACCCTGAGATGTATTTACATATGAGGAAACTGAGGCTTAGTGACTTAAATTATTTGTCCACTGTCACACAACTTGTAAGTGTCTGAAGCAGGATTAGAACTCATCTTGTTCCAGTATTCTCTCTATTTTTTTCACCTCCCTGCCTCCCAACATCTGCCTCTCAGCAACTTCCACCCAATATTTCTAGTTTGATTCTCTGAGGCCAACTAGAATAAATCTAATCTTTCTTTCTCTATCATAGCCCTTCAAATACTTTAAACAACATCTCCCTCTTCTACACTAATTCTTCTCTGTGACAAGCTAATCTTGCACATTTCCACCAATTGATCCTGGAATATAAAGCATGGATTACAGTCCCCTTGCTCATCTTTTTGCTCTTTTCTGGCTTATAGCAGGCTGTGTCATTCCAAAACTAAGCCATCAGACCTGAACCTAATACTTTATAGATGGAGTAAAACTGGAAAAATTGACTCAGTCATTCTGGGCACTAGACCTTTCAAATTAAATGAAGGCAAGAACTTTTCTGGCTGACATGTTACATTGGCGCATGTTGAACATATTAAGTCCAGTGAAACTAAATGATTCTCCCCCAATTCCAACACTCATCCAATCATACACACATACATATACAAACACACACAGTCAACTTGTGATGCTGATTTTTTTAAACACAAATAATATCTATCCAAGTCTTGTTCACTCCTATTAAATTTCTTATTAGATTTTGTCCAGAGCTATAGCTTGTCAAAATCTTTTTTGATCCAGATTTGGAAAACTAGTGTGTTAGCTATCCTCCCAAGCTCTGTGGCATCTAGAAATTTGATAATCATTGTCTTTTATGGTTTCATAAAAGTCACTCATAAAAATCTTGATATGTATGATGTCACAGACAGGTCCTAAGGGCATTCTATTTCAAGTCAATTTAATAACATTTATTCAATGCTTATTAATGACTATTCTTTGTTTTGATCATTCAACCAGGTACAAATCCATAAACATCTCTATCTCTTCTATATTAGTAATTGAGATTTTATCACATATTTTATGAAGCCTAGTTAAGTTACATTTGCAGCACATACACAAATCTATATGTATGTATACAGTTTTTAAAAATCTGAAAGGATCAAAGAGTTTTTTGAACACTACTATTGAAGTTTTTATTGTTTCTTCTTCTTTTACTCATCAAGATTATTTTTCTTTTGTTCTAGATAGTTAGAAAGAAACTTTACAAGAAATTTCACTTCCCAGAAGAACATATAGTCTTTAGAGCCTTCTAGTTTTTCTCTGAATGCTGTGAAATCTGTTCTCCTAACATCTAAAATGAACGTTAAATGATGCCCAGATTTTCTCTCCTGTATCATCAACACTATGATAAAATGGTCATTTGTCTCAAGGTTCCTGTCATTTCTACTTTAGCAACCAGGCTCTCCTCATTAATGAAAAGCAGATTTTGAAGAGCAGTACCCTTTGTCACCTTCCTAAGGGCATGATATTTCAATTCAATTTAGTAAAGACTTATTAAATGCCTATTGATGACTATTCTTTTGTTTTGATCATTCGTCCACTTATAAATTCATAAACATCTCTCTGTCTCTTCTATAATATTAACAATTGAGACTTTATTACATATTTTATGAAGCCTAGTTAAGTTACATTTGCAGCACATACACAAATCTATATGTATGTATACAGTTTTTAAACTCTGAACAGATCAAAGAGTTCTTTAAACACTACTATTGGAGTTTTTAGTGAATTTCTTCTTTTACTCATCAGAATTAATTTTTTTGTTCTGGAGATTTAGAAAGAAACTTTACAAGAAATTTCACTTCCCAGAAGAATATTTGGTCTTTAGAGCCTTCTAGCTTTTCTCTGAATGCTGTGAAATCTGTTCTCCTAACATCTAAATGAACATTAAATGATGCCCAGATTTTCTCTCCTGTATCATCAACACTATGATAGAATGGTCATATGTCCCAAGGTTCCTATCATTTCTACTTTAGCAGCCAGGCTTTCCTTGTTAATGAAAAGTAGATTTTGAAGAGCAATACCCTTTGTCACCTTCTGTGTCTTTTGGAAGATGAAATTTTTATTAAGAAAAGTCACAAAAATATTAGGTGCTCTTTTTGACAGAGAAAGAGTTTTAGAGGCTCTCCACGGACATAGAGTCTCCTAGCAATACAGTATCTATGCCAGGTTCATGATGTTTTCCCAACTCTTCATCTAATTACTTCTCCTGCCCACATGGTCTGGAATATTCCTTTGTAACAATATTACTTCTCTTTCTCTCAGCCCTGACTCTCACCACATTTTCCACTTTGGGTTCTTGGATTTTCCTTTCCTGGAGATATTTGCTCAGTATAAAAATACTATTTCACCACCCCCTCTTTATCTATTGTATTTCATTTGAAAAAGATATACCTTGGGGGCAGCTAGATGGTGCAGTGGATAGAGCACTAGCCCTGAAGTCAGGAGGACCTGAGTTCAAATCTGCTCTCAGACACTTAACATTCCCTAGCTGTGTGACCCTGGGCAAGTCACTTAACCTCAATTGCCTAAGCAAAAAAAAAAAGAAAAGAAAAGAAAGAAAGAAAAGAAAAATATATAGTTTTCCAAAGTCATTCTAAACATGAAGTCCATCTAATCATCTCTTGGTGAGTGATCCTAGTAGTGTCAAAGGGATCTGAGACTTGTTTTACATTCATCTTACTTTGCATTCATCCTATTTATTTGGTCACAACCTGATAAGCAAATTCTTTTTTCTCTAATTGCATATAGACATCCATGGGCTTTGCTGCCCTATTTTCATGGAAGTCTCCTACTAATAGCTATCCTCCTTCTCTGCTATTCTTTCTATGTAACTTACTACAGTACAAGCCTTGACAGATTAATATAAGCAGGTCTTTTTCTCTCCTTTCACTTGAAACTTCATTAGATGATATTTGCAATAATTCAAGCAAATATATTTATACTAGCCTCTATTGGGTGCTCTCCATCTATAGTCGGTAACCTAATCAATCTTATGAGACTCAGTTGGTCAACAATTTTTTTTTTTTGCTTTTTGCTGAGGCAATTGAGATTAAGTGACTTGCCCAGGGTCACACAGCTAGGGAATGTTAAGTGTCTGAGACCAGATTCGAACTTAGGTCCTCCTGACTTCAGGGCTGGTGCTCTATCCACTGCGCCACCTAGCTGCCCCTGATCAACAAATATTAAAGCTTAAGATGGGTGGGAATGATACTAAGTAGGTTACGGAACAAGAACAAAAACCTAAATCCTAAAGAATAGCCTGTAATTTTCTCCCTCTTCACCTCCCACTCTTGGAGCCAATCTTTGTAGCTAGTCATTCCTTTCCCAGTGATCACCAATTCTGAATAATCTGCTTATGTCTTGAAGATTTTCAAGTTTGTGTCCAAAACTTCCTGATCCTTAGTAATGATGTGTTTTTTCTCTAGTTTCCTTCTGATATTGTCATTCTTCCTTCCATGAATCACAATAGATGGACAGCACTTGTCAAGTTGGATACATCTTGGAAGAGTCTCCCTTATATTCTAGATATACCGCCCCAAGCAGACTGCAGTCCTCTTATTTATGTCAAATTAACAGAGAGTTACCTTAGTCCCCCTTACCAGAGTCATAATAACCATTACTCATTCTTCTTTTTTCACTCCTCTGGTACAGGTTGACATTGCTTCTTAATATACTTTTTCATTTCCTCCTTGAAACATTTTTTCTCTCTTCTTTCAAGGAGCACTTTTTTCCCTGATTGTCTATAGAATAGGAGTTAATTGTTCTGACTTTTTCACCCTCTCTGGGATGGAGACCAGCTTCCACTTTGTGCATGCATAGGTGTGACACTAGAAACCCAAACACTGCTCCAGGTCACTCCACATCCTCCACATGGCCTATGATCCAGTGACTCTGGCCTCCCTGCTGTTCCGTGAACACAACCCTCTGTCTCTTGCCACTGCGTTTTCACTGGCTGTCCCATGTCCCTGGAAATCTCTCCTTGTCTCTGCCTCCTTGCCCTGCTTTCCTTCTAGCCTTTCCCAGGCTTCCTCAAGCTAGCACCTTTCCTCTGGGATGATCTCAGATTTATTGGATCTATTATTTGCCTGTTGTCTGATTGTGAGCCCTATCAGGGCAGGGATGGCTTTTGTTTTTCTTTGTACCTGCAGCCCTTAGCACAGAGCCTGGAACATAGGAAGTACTGAATAAA
Source organism: Myrmecobius fasciatus (assembly GCA_023553655.1). Taxonomy (NCBI): domain Eukaryota; kingdom Metazoa; phylum Chordata; class Mammalia; order Dasyuromorphia; family Myrmecobiidae; genus Myrmecobius; species Myrmecobius fasciatus. The sequence continues at coordinate 194,941 of JAJPUD010001736.1, read as the reverse complement.
TGCTGACTGACATGAACTTAAATGTAAAATCCTCCTTGCTTAAAAAAAACATACTCAGACCTGAGAGTCCTTAATCTTTCTAGAGGGATGAGGAGAGGAAAATGGAGGTAGTGCTTTGGGAACAGATAATTTTTGTGGCTAACTGCTATGGAAAAGCACATATCTGTCATACTTGTTTACTGGTCTGATAGCTGAGTTATTAAGACTCCTAAGGGACATTTTATTAAAAGCAGGTTTTCTCAGGATATGGTTTTTTTCTCTATTTATCATGCTGCATCAAAAAAAAATCAGACCAAAAGGGAAAAAATAAGAAAGACAAAAACAAGCAAGCAAACAACAACAAGAAGAAGAAAGGTGAAAATACTATGTTGTGATTCACATTCAGTCTCCATGGTCCTCTCTCTGGATTCAGATGGCTCTCTCCATTACAAGTCTATTGGACTCATTGTTGAAAAGAGCCATGTCCATCACAGTTGATTATCACATAATCTTGTTGTTGCCGTGTACAATGTTCTCTTGGTTTTACTCGTTTCACTCAGCATCAGTTCATGCAAGTCTCTCCGGCCTCTCTGAAATCGTCCTGCTGGTCGTTTCTTATGGAACAATAATATTCCATATTGAATAATGAATAGACCATAACTTATTTAGCCACTCCCCAACTGATAGGCAGCCACTCAGATTCCAGGCAGGATAGGATATTTAATCAGCTTTTATTAATTGGCACTTAGAGCAATGCCCTCATGCAGATATGAGTGAACAAGAGCCAATTCCCATTTTTAATCCAAATATTTAATTGTTTATCCACCACATTTATCCTTGCCAGTGATCTTTAGTTCTCATATTCTTATCTTCCTAAAAGTGGGCTCTGAAGTAATCAGTTTCAGATCTATAGTCCAAACCCAAGCTTCTCAACATCAATGCTTTTTCTACTCTACGGGAGAAAAATATCTCTTCTTTTTTGCATTAGAACTTAAAAATATATCTTTGAAAACTGAATTTAATGTGTCTACAATGCCTTTAATTAATATAAAGTGATGGATTAAAACCTGTCTGCATAGGATTTTGAAAGCCTCAGCACAAAGTCAAAACTATTAAACATCTAAGAGCTAGTGACAAAGAAGGGGGAGAGAGAGGACATCATTGAGCTGTAAGTATCACAGTTCAATCCAAAAGTAAAAGTATTACCACTCATCTCTTCAAAGCAATGAGCCTTGATGGTCAGAACACCCATTCATTCAGCCATCTTATAAAGGAAGAAATGTGGGAGAGATAAAAAAGTAATGGGATCAATAAAAAATGAAAAATTTTAAACAGGTACTCAGTAAGTACCAAGTACTCAGTAAGTACAGATCACTCTTTAGACACTAGGGGAAATACAAGGATTAGATAAGGGGTTTTTACTATTATCAACCTATTTGGGAGATAAGACACAAATACAGATAACTAAAATAAAGTGGGTCTGTGGACTTGAAGTAAGAAAGACCTGGTTCAGTTCCTGATTTGATCACTCACTAGCTGTATGATTCTGGATAAGTCACTTAACCTCTTCCTCAGTTTCCTCAACTTCAAAATAAAGATGATAGCACCTATCTTCCAGGATTGTGACAATTGAGTAAATTAGCATATGTAAAGTACTCTGCAAATCTCAAAGCATTGTATAAATATTATTGTCGCTATTACTATTGTAATAGTATAAGACAAATGCATTAGAGAAGCAAAATATAGACTCCATAGATAAGAAGATATAGATAGATATGGATAAATATAGATATAAACAAATAGAGATAGAGATTTACATAGAGAGATAGATATGGATATATATGTAGAGATTTAGATATACAGATAGCTATGGATAAATAGAGATATACAGATAGAGATTTAGATAGATAGATATGGATTAATATATATATATATAAATATAGACAAAGATATGAGATAGAGGTTTAGATAGATATGGATAAATAGATAGGGATATTGACAGATATAGAGATTTAGATAGAGACAGATAAATATGGATATAGATATAGACAGATATGGAGATATAGCTTTAAATAGGTTTCAATAAATATGTATAGAGAGATAGATTTAGATAGATAAATATAGATATAGCTATATGGATAAAGCCAAATTTCTTGATTAATCATTTCCTTCCTCATATTATTTAGGAGTCTGCTTAGCAGCCCATATAGATTTGCTAATGTGAACTTGTTTTTGTCACTTTCCTTGGAGGGAGGCCAAATAAAAGGATTGATGCAGGTGAAGGGTTTAGACTAGAGATAGGAAAACCACTGGTCCCGTGAAACTTAGTTTCCAATCCCCACCCAAGCAGGAAGACAGAACAGAGCTAAGAGACAATGAGGGCTCATGTCTTATTGGTACAAAGCATCCCAGTTGGGAATTTTTCCAATTTTGACTCCCAGAATATAATATCCATTTCCTTTTTCAAATAAAGCATACAAGCAAGCAAAGAACTAATTATATTAGAATATCCATAAGAGAACAGGGAAATAAAAGACACACAAAAAGTGAAGGAGAGAACAAAAAAAATTTAGGAATATAATCAGACCTAATAAAAAGAGAATTATACTAAAAATGAGAACAGAGCAATGGCACTAGGAAAAGTAGCCCTGAATATATGAAGCAATGAGATATCAGCCAGTGGGAATAGGGGAAAGCATGTGCTGGATAATAAAAGTTAAAATAAAAATATGAATTCTTAGAGCTAAATGTACCTGGAAGAGGTCCAAGATTAGGGAGGATCAAGAGTTAATTAATATCACTTTCAGTGAACTTAATGGACAAACTCTGGGGCTGTTTTTCTTTGCAAAAATTCTGTATTATCTTGTGCTCTTTATCTAATGTGAAGATTAACTAGCTAACAGTGACAGTTCTTGCCAGTAAAAATAAAGGACTAAGACCTGCTGAACTCTGCTCTAATTAGGCTGTATCTGGAGTACGGTAGTCCATTTTAGGCACTGTATTAAGAAGGAAATGCACAGCTTGGAGAACACTGACAGGAGGCAATCAGACAGGTGAAGGGCTTTCAGAAGATACCATAAGAAGGAGCCGGAGATGTTTAGCCTGGAAGAAGATTTAACAAGGACAGGAGAGCTATCTTCATGAACTTGAGGGGCTTCTGCTGCATGAACTTGTACGAAGCCACAGAGGCCATGTTTGTCGAGTCTCTAGATGTCCCAGAACTGGGGAGAGGAGTTCTCCAAGGCAGGATCAAAAAAGACCTTGACAGATTAGAACTTTCCAACTTCCCTTCTGTCAAAACCTCAGACTCCCTGGCTTGTTACCTGGGTATCATCCTCTGTCCCTCACTCTCTCTACTCCATTATCTTTCATCCTATTTTACCCTCACACCCTCCTTTCTCTGCTGATGCAGTGGCCACCAGGTACAGCCCCTTATCACCTCCCTCTAGGACTATAGTACAGCCCCTTCTCAGCTTCTGCTGGGTCCGCCTCTCCCTAGTCCAATTCATTTTCTGTCCAGCTGTCCAAGGGGGCTTCCTAAGGCACAGGTCTGACCCCATCACAACCTAGGACTCAAGCAAGTCCATTGGCTCCCTCTGGGACTGAATATACAATCCTCTGGCTCTTAAAGCCCCTCGTAATCTGGGCCCCTGCTACCCTTCCAATATTCCTACATCTTATTCTTTTCCACACACTGAAATCCAGAGATGCTGGCTCCCTTATTATTCCTCACATGCAGCAATCCCTGTCATTACCCGTCCCCTTTACAAGGTCACAAAGGAAAGAAGGAGAAGGAAAGAGGGAAAGATAGGAGAGAGGGAAGGGAGGGAAGGAAGGGAGGGAGGGAAGGAAGGAAGGAAGGAAGGAAGGAAGGAAGGAAGGAAGGAAGGAAGGAAGGAAGGAAGGAAGGAAGGAAGGAAGGAAGGGGAAAAATAAGCATTTAGTAAGCACCTGCTGTGTGCCTCTCAGTGTAAACAAAGATAATAATCATGTTACCACAAAATATCTCTGAATCAAAATGGGTCTGCAGTCCCCTTAAACCTGCAGGTAGCTTTGTGATATTTAGTAGCAGTTCTTATAGAGATTGTTATGTTTTTGTAGGACCTGGCACAAAAAAATGTGCTTAATAAATATATGTTGATATAATTTAAATAGAATCAATTTTAGAGGTACAGACTCGTACCTTTTTCAACACAGTCACACTGTATAGATTCATTTTGCCTGCCTGCCTACCTGCCTCCCTTCATCCCTCCCTTTTTTCCTTTCTTCATTCTTTCCTTCCTCCCTTCCCCCTTCCTCCCTTTTTCTCTCCTTCCCTCCTCCCTCCCTCCTTTTTTCTTCCTTCCTTCCTTTCTTTCTTCCTCCTCTTCCTTCTTCCTTTGCTCCTCTCTTTCTATGTTTATGTCATAAAAGGGGGGGGACTTTTTCTTTCTTTCTCTTGTTTTTACATCAGTGGAGGGAGTCAGGAGCAGAGAATGTAGCAATAATGCTGCCCCCAAAAAGACCCATTATAACAATTATTGAAAAGTCCAAAAGAGAAGGAGGCAGAGGCAATAACAGCTTTGAAAGTAACTCATGTAGGATTTATTACATATTTTTAAAAATAAGCAGTAATAAATGGTAGTTCCTAATGTCTTCTAAAAGCTTCTTTTTTGTGTTCTGCACTGTATTTAGGATAACTGGTTTGTGTTGTGTTTAAAATAAAGCCTTTTCAGAGGTCATCAAAACCATTTGGTACTGGCTAAGAAATAGTCGATCAGTAGCATAGAATAGGATCACAGGACAAAATAGTCAATAACTGTAGCAATCTAGCATTTGACAAACCCAAAGACTTCAGCTTTTGAGATAAGAACTCACTATTTGACAAAAACTGCTGGGAAAATTGGAAACTAGCATGGAAGAAATTAGGGCTTGACCCACACCTAACACCACATACCAAGATAAGATCTAAATGGGTTCATGATCTGGATATAAAGAGTGATATTGTAAGCAAATTAGAGGAACATAGGATAGTTTACCTCTCAGATCTGTGGAGAAGAAAGGAATTTGTGTCCAAAGAAGAACTGGAACTCTTAAACGAACACCAGATAAATAATTTTAATTATATCAAGTTAAAAAGGTTTTCTACAAACAAAACTAATGCAGACAAGATCAGAAGGGAAGCAATAAATTGGGAAATCATTTTTATATTTAAGGATTCTGATAAAAGCCTAATTTCTAAAATATATAGAGAATTGACTCAAATTTATAAGACTTCAATTCACTCTCCAATCAACAAATGGTCAAAGGATATGAACAGACAATTTTCAGATGAAGAAATTAAAACTATATCTAATCATATGAAAAGGTGCTCCAAATCACTATGCCCAAAGAGCTTTCAAACTATGCATAACCTTCAGCAGTGTTTCTTCTGGGCCTGTATCCCAGAGATCTTAAAGGAAGGAAAGGGCCCCACATGTGCAAGAATGTTTGTGGCAGCCCTTTTTGTAGTGGCTAGAAACTGGAAACTGAATGGATGCCCATCAATTGGAGAATGGCTGAATAAATTATGGTATATGAATGTCATGGAATATTATTGTTCTGTGAGAAACGACCAGCAGGATGATTTCAGAGAGGCCTGGAGAGACTTACATGAACTGATTCTGAGTGAAATCAGCAGAACCAGGAGATCATTGTACACAGCAACAAGAAGACTAATACAATGATCAATTCTGATGGACATGGCTCTCTTCAACAATTAGGTGATTCAAACCAGTTCCAATTGTTCAGTGATGAAGAAAGCTATATACATCCAGGGAGAGCCCTATGGGATCTGAGTGTGGACCACAACATAGCATTTTCACACTCTCTGATGTTTGCTTGCACTCTGTTTTTCTTCTCAGGTTTTTTTCTTGTAGATCTGATTTTTCTTGTAAGCAAGATAACTGTATAAATATGTATACCTATATTTGATTTGTCATATATTTTAACATAATTAACATGTATTAGACTACCTGTCACCTAGGGGAGAGGGGGGAGGAAAGGAGAGAAAAATTTGGAATTATATTAAATTAAAACATTTTTGTACAAACAAAATTAATGCAGACAACATTATGAGGGAAGCAATAAATTGGGAAATTATTTTTATATTTAAGGGTTCTGATAAAGGCCTCACTTCTAAAATATATAGAGAATTGACTCAAAATTATAAGAAAAATTTCCAAGGGTCAATGTTGAAAAATTACCTATGCATATGTTTTGCAAATAAAAAGTTTTAATTAAAAAATAAAATAAAATAAAATCTTTTATGTTTACTTGTTTGTTTTTTCATTTCTAATACTACAAGGCACATTGTAAGTATTCCATGAACACTTGTTGAATCAATGCTTATTGAATGATATTATTGGGGATTTTATTATTGTGGAAAGTAGAATAAGAAATGGGGAAGGAGAAAAAAGGAATGGAATGAACATGAGAAAACAAGGGGGAAAAGTAAGAAGGAAGCAGAGACTTTGTTCACTCCCTTATTCATCTTTCTCTCCTTCTCCCCCACATCCTAGAGAATGGAAAAGGAGGCCATGAAGGCAGGGGGACCATCAGCCTAACATACACATTGACTCCAGCCACGTCTTTATAAATCGAACAGCGACACATCAGATTCATCCTATAAACCCAGGAAAGAGGGGCATGGAAAAGAATGAGGTAGGTACAATAATTATTTTGTGAGCAAACTGCCCTTCTTTCAGGGTTACTTAAACATGCAGTCATTTACAATTCTGAAGAAGTTTTGTTTCAGATTTCTTAATCTTCTCTTCTTATGATCTGGTCTTTCTAGATTTCTGAATATTTGCATGTGTCAATGGGCGGCAACATAAATATTCCAAACGAAACATACTGTTATACAGAAATGGAGGCAAACAATCAAAGAAACAGAGGGGAAAAAGGAGAAGTCGTTCAGTTCAACAATTCGGTTCAGCAAATGCGGTTATTCAAGATCTACCACAGACAGTTCCTATTTACTTAAGTGGACCATTCGCAGACCTCTATGTAAAAGAAAATTTTATATAATGTAAGGAAAGGAGGAAGGGAAGGGGGAAGAGTGTTTTATAATTCAAGGACACATGAGGTCAGGAGACAGACACAGAAGGAAGAAGGATGGCTACACCCAGGGGGGTGGGGACATACATGATGTCCCAGAGCATGGACAGATGGAAACCAGACACACAGGGCTAGTCGGGCAGGTGGGTGGGTGGTGGTTTGGAGTAAAAGTCTCTTCTCTCAGTGCTGAAGGTCTCAAGCCAAGCCCCCACCTAGGGTTCTTCTGCTTTCATTGGAAGGAGGTTTTTTTTGAGGGGGCTCCTTCTGCTTTCAGTGGAAGGAAAGGGTTTTGTGGAGAGTCTTCTGCTTTCATTGAAGGAGAGGGTTTTTGGGGGGTTCTGCTTTCATTGGAAAGAAAGGGTTTTTTGGGAGTCTTCTGCTTTCATTGGAAGGAGAGGGTTTTTTCAGGGGTCTGCTTTCATTGAAAAGAAAGGTTTTTATGGGGGGTTCTGCTTCAATTGGAAGGAGAGGGTTTTTGGGGGTACAGTAGATTTGGGAAACCAGAGAAGACCAAGCAGAGGGGTAGGAGCAGAGAGAGGGTACATTACTATATCATAAAGTTAAGACAGATTAACTTGGGGGTGTGGGGAATGCAGATTTCTTTCAGAATTCTCTACATAAAAATAAATTTGTTAAAGCAAAGTTAGAGCTGTCGATATAGACAAGAGATGGTAGTGGGCACTGGGGTTATGAAGACAAAAACTGAAATATCCAATGCCCTCCAGGAGCTTACATTCTCCTGGAAGGATGCAGTAAGGGGGTTAGAAATTTCAAGGGGGAGCCAGCACTAGATCGCCTGGGAGGCTGACAGGGGAGAAGAAGGGAATAAGGATTTATATACTATCTACTACATACCAAGGGCCAGTTTAAGCTTCTTACAAACATTATCTTATTTCATCCTGATCATGCTACAAGGGAGATGGTATTGTTATCCCCATTTCACAGTTGAGCAAACTGAGGCAAAACAAAGTTAAATGACTTGCAAAGGGTCACACAGTTAGTAAATATAAGTGGATTTGAATCCAGATCTTCCAGACTCTACAATTAGGCATGAGGAAGGTCTTGTGAAGATTTCCTGAACTTTGAAGAAAATGAGGGATAATATGAGACGGAAGCAGAGGCAGAAGAACATTCTGCATATGAAGGAACAACTGGGGAAGAATATAAAGGCAGGAGATGGAGTATGGTCCTCAGGGAACAGTTATTAGGGCAGACTGGGAAAGGGCATCAGTGAAAGTGAATCATGTTAAAATAAGATGGGAAAGGGAGGCTGTAGCCACATCTCAGAGGATGTTATGTGCCAGGAAGAGTGTTTTGTATTTTATCCTAGAATATTTGTGAGCAGCCGAGCAACACGGGCAGATCTGTGTTTTCGCAGTATCAATTTATCAGCCTGGACTGGAAGGAGAAGAAAATGGAAGGAGGGAGGGAAATTAAGGAGAGGGTAGAAGCACACTATGTGCCAGGCACTGAACTAAGTATTTTACAAATATTACTCATGCGATCAATTAAAAGCCTGTCGTAAGAGTCTGGGCAAGAGATGATGAGGACTTGAAGTGGGGAAGAAGCTTTAGGAGTGACATGGATGTAAGAAAAAATGTTGGGGTGGAACCTACAAGACTTGGCAACGGATCATGTGTGGGATAAAAGGGAGAGAAGAGTGGAGGAAGCCTCCAAGAGAAGACACAAATGGGAGAGTGGAATGATGTCCAGTGATAGAAAATAGGGGAGCAAAGATAAAACAGAGATGAAATTAAAATTATCCTTAACCAAACAAATTTTGGTTGAGGGACAAAGTATAGAGTCAAAGAGTGTGATAAGGGGGAAAATGGGGTAATGTTTCTCATCTGCTCGATTCTTCCCATTTCTCAGCTCCCTGGATGATTTTCCT
>JAJPUD010001736.1:171028-185984 GCA_023553655.1 Myrmecobius fasciatus | reverse complement strand
AAAGGGGAAATTGTTGCTGGTCTTAACTGCTCACTTGTTTTGTTCCCTTTCTCGGGCATCTTCCTGCTTCCATCTTGTGCCCTTCCTTCTTTCTCTTTCCACTGCATTTCCAAATACAAATTCTCTAACCAAGCTCTCCATCCTCATCCCCAATCCTCTCACACTCCAACCAAGAAGTGATGGAAACACGAGAAAACCTACAGACTTGAGAAAGAAAACAAGCAAGCTGAAGGTTGTTGAGCCAAAGGGAAGCTTTGATGTGACAAACCTAAAAGAAGGACTTGTTATTTATGCAGATCAATAGAAATACTCCACCTTTCCCCAAAGAGGAAGCTACAATGAATACAGGCTGCCCTAAAGTCCCTTCCTCTGTAGAGACAAGTGTTCCTATCAGATGGTTGGCTCTGCCTACAAGGCTTCAGAAGCTCAATGGCTGGGTCACAAGGGTGCCCTTCACACACAGCCAGGGCCTTCTTTTTTGTTTGTTTTTGCTTTTTTGGAGGCAGTTGGGGTTAAGTGATTTGCCCAAGATCACACAACTAGTAAATGTTACATGTCTGAGGCTGCATTTGAACTCTGATCCTTCTGACTCCAGGACTGGTGCTCCATCTACTACACCATCTAGTTGACTCTAGAGCTTTCTAAAAAGGAAGAAAGGAACACGAACAAATCTATCAGGTACTCTCAGGGTCCTTTTCCTCAAAAACCAGTCTCTCAGAAGCTCAAGAACCTTTCAGCCCCTCTCCAATCACTAAGTCACCAACTTAGTCAAGGTTTTCACAAGGTTCAGCAGCCTCCCAGATGGTCTTCCTGCCTCAAACCCTTCCCCTTTCCAACCTAGACTCCCTTCATTTGCCTAAGTGTTTCTCCTAAAGAACAGTCTAAATCCCTGCTAAAAAACAGTTCCAGTGATTTCCCTCCAAGAGATCCTTCATGATCTGACTCCTGCCTCTTTTTCCAGGTTCATTACATATTATTCACACGAGCTACATTGCAACCAGACTGGCCCACTTGCTTTTCTTGACACATAATCGAGTCCAATCTCCTATCTCTAGGACTTTGCACAAATGGTCCCTCGTGCCCCCTAAAACTAGAACGTGCTCCTTCCTCACTCCCATCACAGCTGAAACATCTTTCCTAATTCCCTTCCCTCCCCACCATGACAATAGACCTTGCCCACCCCCAAAATTATCCTGTACTTACTCTGTACATGGCATATTTATTCAAGGGTGTGTGTGTGTGTGTGTGTGTGTGTGTGTGTGTGTGTGTGTGTGTATTGTTCCCAAACAATATAAGTTATTTGAAAGACTTCCATTTATTGATGCAAAGTGAAGTAAAAAAAGTCAGGAGAATATTGTCCCCAGAAACAGCAATATTGTACAATAAAGAACTGTGAATGACTTCGCTATTCTCAGCAATACAATGATCCCAGACAGTCCCAAAGGATTCATGATGAAGCATGCTATCCCCCTGCAGAGAAAGAACTTATGTTTGAATACAGACTGAAGCAGCTATTTTCCCATTCTTTTATTCAAGACTTTTTGAACAAAATGACTAATGTGAAAATGGAAGATGGAGGAGTCGAATTTGGAACTCAAAACTTCTAAGAAATGTTTTTTTTAATTGTTTTAATATGTCATTGGGGGAAATAAAATATAGTCAATTAAAACTATATACATATGATTATAATGAAATGTTGATATTCTATGAGAGGTGATGAGCAGACTGATTTCAGAAAGGCTTAGAGAGACTTATATGAACTGACACTGAGTGAAGTGAGCAGAACCAGGAGATCATCATATGTGGCAACAACAAGATTATACAATGATCAGGGCAGCTAGGTGGCGCAGTGGATAGAGCACCAGCCCTGAAGTCAGGAGGACCTGAGTTCAAATCTGGTCTCAGGCACTTAATATTCCCTAGCTGTGTGACCCTGAGCAAGTCACTTAACCCCAATTGCCTCAGCAAAAAGAAAAAAAAAAAGATTATACAATGATCAATTCTGATGGACATGGCTCTCTTCAACAATGAGATGATTCAGACCAATTCCAACGGACTTGTAATGGTGAGAACCATCTGCAACCAGAGGGAAGAATATGGGGGCTGAATGTGGATCACAGCATAGTATTTTCACCTTTTTGTTGTTGTTGTTGTTTGCTTGTTTTTCTTTCTTTCTCATTTTTTTCCTTTTGATCTGATTTTTTCTTGCACAACATGACAAATACGGAAATATGTTTAGAAGAACTGCCCATTTAACTTAGATTGCCTGCTAACTTGGGGAGAGAGGGAGGGAGAAAAATTTGGAACACAGGGTTTTGCAATGTTAAAAACTACCTTTGCATGTATTTGAACAAATAAAATATTATTTAAATATATAGATATGTTTGCATATTATATATATATGTATATATATACATATTAAATTGAAAAAAGAGAGCAGGGATTGTTTTATCTTTGTTTTTATTTTATTTTTATTTTTAAAGCTTTTTTTTAATTTTCAAAACATATGCATAGATAGTTTTCAACATTCACCCTTGCAAAACTTTGTGTTGCAAATGGTTTTCTTCCTCCCTTTCTCCTATCCCCTCCCCTAGAAGGCAAGTAATCCAATAAATGTTAAACATGTACAATTCTTCTATACATATCTCCACCATTATCTTGCTGCACAAGAAAAATCAGATCAAAAAGGGAAAAAAAGAGAAAGAAAACAAAATGCAAGCAAATAACGAGAGTGAAAATCCTATGTTGTAAACCACACTTAGCCCCCACAATCCTCTCTCTGGGTGCAGATGGCTCTCTCCATCACAAGTCCATTGGAAATGGCCTGACCACCCCCTGTTGAAAAGAGCCATGTCCATCAGAATTGATCATCATATAATCTTGCTATTGCTGCATACAACGTTCTCTTGGTTCTACTCACTTTGACTGTTTTATCTTTGTATCCCCAGAACCTAGCACAGTTCTTTGCACAGTGGCCACTTAATAAATCCTTGTGTGCTGATTGATCAAAGCAGGTCCTTATTCCTCATTCTGGCATTCGAGGCTTCCTCATAATCTTCCTTAGTCCCAACTTTATCTCCTACTACTTGCCCAAGACAAATCCCTCATTCTAGTTAGTCTGGTCCCCTTACTGTTCTCCCTCCAACACAGTCCTTAATCATCCCTATGGGCAGCCAGATGGCACACCTGATAGTAACTGGACTTCCCCAGTCTAGCCATGTGATCCTGGGCAAGTCACTTAATCTCTGTCTGCCTTAACTTCTCATCTTTAAAAAGCAATTAATAATAGCACTCATTTCCCAAGGTTGTATTGAGAGTCAAAAGATGGACACAGACAACTCTTTATAAGCTGTAGAAATCCTAGCTATTCTTGCTGTTACTATTCCCATCTCGGAGGCTTTGCTCCTGCTGCATCTCCTGCCAAATGCCCAGCTAACCACCCACATCTTTGGTCCAGCCCAAATCCCAGCACCCCGTAAGATCTGCCTGGCCACACTGGACGACAGCCACAGCCCGAGGAGTCCCTCGTACAAACCAGCCCTTGGAGGGAGCTCCTCCACTCTACTGCAAACTCACTGAGGGCAAAGATCGTGTCCCAATTCAGCTTTGTGTTTTCTATCGAGTAAGAAAATGTACATAAAGCCCTTGGCAAACCCTAGTGCGTTCTGTAAATGTGGGTCATCATATCCTCCATCGTGCTTCCTATCTGATAGATGCTCAATAATTCTTGGCAAATTCAACTGGCTTTTGCATCTTCCCTGTGGCTCAGATCAGGGCCAAGCAAATAGCAGGCACCCAGTGAGTGTTGGTTTGATTCAACCCTTATGGTCAGCCTTAGAAAAAGGGGGAGAGACTCTGGACCAGATCCCCCATTTCCAGATCCCTCAAAGGCAAGAAGGAGAGAAGATGCACAGATTAAATATTAGAGCAGATAAAAATGTAAAAATTAAGGATCCTTGTGTATAGGGTGACTATATTTTCCACACCAAAAAAAAAAAAAAAACAGAGCACATGGGCCAATGAGGATGCTCTGGGTGTGTATGATGTTTTCAAGCATAGTATTCAAGGATTTAACCACTTATCTACACGCTATAACATGTAAACTACGCACGTATAGGTTACAGCCTTGCTTATCTGTGAATTTTTTGCAAGCATCTCAGAATCACCGAATCTCATAGTAGGAAGGGAGCCACGAAGCAATCCAGGTCAACCTCGACCTGCCCAAGAATCCCTCTCCCACACAGCTGGCTCCTGAATGATCCTGTAGCCTTTAATATTGAGGACTTAACGGCTCCGAAGGCAGCCCTTCCCCAATTGGGGAGCTCTCATAATTAGGAAGCCATTTCCATAAGCATATGGATTTGTCCTGCTGATGTGGAATGGGAGGAGAAGGGAAGAGGGGGAGAGGGATGGAGCCCCAGATCTCACACCACTCTCCAAAGCTCTACTCACCAACCATCTCCATCCAACCAGAAACTTGGGCTCCACCTGATCCCTTGGGCTGTGTTAAGCACGCCTTTGGCTCATTTTATAAGCTAGCCTCCATACAACTTCCTGCAGTCCACCTACCATGTCTCTGGATCTACATCAACACTCATATTCCCCAGCATCCTTTAGGTGTCATTTTTCCCCATTCAAATGTAAACTCATTGAGGGCAGGGACCCTCTTGCTTGCTTGTGTTTAAATTCCCAGTGCACAGCTCAGTGGTCAGAACATGGCGGGTCCTTAATAATGCTCTGTCTATCATCTGTGGCTCCTAATTTAGTTCCCTGGGATCAAAAAAAAAGCCCAATTCTCTTCCCTCTACTATAGTAACAAACAAACTCATCGTGTTCCTCATGAGCCTTACTTCTCTGAGCTAAACATTGCAAGTTCTTTTATGGATCCTTCTCCAACTTGGTCACTTTTTGGACTTTTTCCAGGGTATCACCATCCCGGCTAAAATCTGAACCAAGGGCAGGCCAGACATGTATTGGTTAGGGTCGTAATTAGCAAAACCATCACTTCCAGGCTCTGGCCACCACCTACGTCTTCTTAGTTACAGTCTAAAAGCAGGATTCTGGGGAGACTCTCTCTTCTCTCAATGAAGTTTTAGCTAAAACATGACCAGCAGAACTGAGCACAGCATGTCTGACCAGAACTGTATACAGCAGGATGATAATGATGACTGTAGTTATCAGCACCAAAAGGAATTATCTTTGGACTAGAAAGGAGAGAAGGGAAAAGGATTTATATGATGAGTTGATACTTATGATAAGTAGAGAGACAGAGATCCTTTAGTTAAGATTATATATGTAAATTGCTTTGTAAACCTTCAAGAACTATATGAAAAATCTTTATTATTAGTCTTGATGAGTCCCCAGGTACAGATAAACTGCCTCCTAGAGTATTAAAAAAGAAAGATATGATAGAACTTAGCTTCTATATCAAAAAGGAAAAGTCAAGACAGAGACATAGCCAAGGAAATTGTGTGCCCACCAGACCCTGGGAGCTGAGCGTTTAATCACAGACCCGGTATTGGTCAACCTCCTCTCACCAGACTGGCAGCCCTATAATCTTCTGGGTTATTTGGGCAAGGGACAGAGCAAGGTTTAAGTGTTTTGGGAGTGCCACAAGCTCAGGAAAGGGAGGAGGGAGGAGGCAGATCCTGGCTCCAGCCACCGCAGGGCATTCACTGTGATGATTTTTAGTGTCTAGCTTTGAACATTTACAGACTTATATAACTCCTTCAGAGATTAATGGGAAGTGGCAAGAGAAATAACATCATGAAAAGATTTAAAGAAATTAACGGGGGGCAAAAATCTGAATCAAGGCTCAAGTATCTGATTCTTAGTCTAATGGCAAGAAGCCTTTTAAGAAGAGGAATTTTTTTAATTATGATTCACAGTAATTCAATATATAATAGCAAGGATATTGAGGCATAATTGAAAAATAAAATTCCATCTGATCTAAAAATAAGAGGCAGGTGGATATAATGGAAAGAGTATTCGATTTGTAATTAGAATATCTGGCATTAGAAACTTAGTTCTGCTATTTTATGAGTATGTATATGGATGCAGGTATACATTTGTGCATATATTTAGATCTCAGGCAAATCAATTCCCTTTCCATGGCCTCCATTTCTTCATTTGTAAAATTAATAGATGATCTCTAAAGTCCCTTCTGGTGTTAAATCTTATGGATCAACAATATTATCATCGAAAATTCCTGGCTTTCTGTTGCTCCCAACAGAGCCCCTTTACCATCTGCTTTTTCATAAAACCAGATTTAAATTCAAAGAGATGTTTGCTGATTTCTCCAAAAATTATATTCTGCCTTGTTTTTGAGCATTCTGTTTATTTTTGGCAACCAGAACAAACACACATACATACATACATATATACATACCCCTTTAACCTCCTTGACTTCTCTGCATTTGACATTAATAACCTCTTCCTAAACCCCGTCACCCAAAGTCTATTACACGGTGTCACTTGAATGTCCAATAGGCTTCTCAAACTCAATATTCCTTTTGACAAATGTCCCACTTATTAGATCTGACTATGTTACTCCCCTACTCAAGAAGCATCAATGAATCCCTATTACCTTTAGGATAAAATACACACTCCTCTATTTGTCCTTTACGGATCTTAACAACCTTCCACCAACCTATTTTTCCAGATTTATTTCACAATACTCTCCTTTCTAGTTCTTGGTTCCAGCCCAAATTGTATTAATTGCTGTTCATATAATCAAGGTTTCCTTACCTGCTCTGTAGACATATGCATTCATTCGCTCATGTAAGGTTGTCCTTACCCGACAAGAACGCTCTCCTTTAGTACCACTTTTTGGAATCCCAGACCCCTTCAAAGCTCAACCATCTCCTCTCTTCCCCCATTTTCAGAGCTTCCATTATCATTAAAAGTACTTTATATTATCTTTTTAATTTTCTTTTTTTTTTTTGCTTTTTGCTGAGACAATTGAGGTTAAGTGACTTGCCCAGGGTCACACAGCTAGGGAATGTTAAGTGTCTGAGACCAAATCTGAACTTAGGTCCTCCTGACTTCAGGGCTGGTGCTCTATCCACTGCACCACCTAGCTGCCCCAAAATTAGAAATTTTCAAACTATACTAGATCAATAATATTGTCACGACCAATTTACTGCTACTATAAGATAAGAGATAAATAAAAGTATGTTTTCCAGAAGCAAAATGTGTCATAGTGAAGAAAGAGCCAGCCTCAAAGCCAAGAAGACTTGGATTCAAGACCCACCTTCATCACGTTCTGACTGTGTGACTGTCAGCCAATCACTTAACATTTTCATTACTCTGGGGGACTCTCTAAGAATACAAGTTGCTGAAAAGGTGCCAACCTTCCCTGGAGAAGTGAATTTCTTATCAGTGAAATCAGAAATCTAAGCAAAAGCCTAATCAGGAGCAGAAAGCCCAAGTCCAGTCTATATGCAATTAGAAAACCCAATTCAATTCAATTGGATTGGATTTAACAATCACTTAGGAAGTGTCTCCTAGATGCACAATATGGGAGGCTCTGAAGTTGCAAGGGTGGTAATTCATAAGGGAATATCAACCCTGTCAACAAGGAGTTTCTATTCTAATAGAGTTTATTTGGCTAAAGATTGAAGTTTTCAATCTTCAAAGTTATGGATCTGATGAGCTAGGATCACAAGTCTTCTAGAGGTATCTCTCCACCAGAAGGAAGAAAAATGATAAGCCAATGATCAGCTCATTCAGACAAACCAAAAAAAAAAAACCTAAAAAGTTTTATAAAATCTGCCTTTCAACATTGAAAGGCAGAGTGGTTCAATGGACAGAGAGCTGACCTCAGAATGAGGAAAAACTAAGTGCCATCCCATCCAACAAATACTAACTGTGTAACCTTGTTCATCAAGTCATTTAATCTCTCAACATACATGGCCACTCTTAGCAGCAAGAAGCTGCAAAAAAGGATGCTGATCTATGTTAATAGAGAAATTTTCCTCATCTGTAGTTCCCCAATGAATTTAAATCCTCCATCTTGCCCAAATGTAAGGGTAACAATAAATCCCTAAAATGGAAAAACCTTAGAAAAATCTTTGAAAAACTTTAGAAAAAATTATCATACTTCTCAGATGAGTTCGATATAAAAAATTATAATAATCAATATATGCATATATATATGTCTCATATATATAACTTTTATGTATGTATGTGTGATCAAAAGCTACTCCCCAGTAGTCAAAGGGTATGAACAAACAATTCTCAGAATAAGAATTACAAACTACTAAGCCACATAAAAGCAGCTGGGTGATGCAACGGATAAACAACTGCCAGACATCTTCCAGAGTTCAAATCTGGCTTCAGACACTTATTAGCTGTGTGACTTTAAGCAAGTCACTTAACTCTGTTTTTAATTTCTAATCTGTAAAATAAGCCAGAGGTGGAAATGGCAAAAACCATTCCAGTATCTTTACTGGATCCCCTAAATGAGATCATGGAAAGTGAGACATGACTAAAACAACCAAACAACAACAAGAATCACACGAATCAATACTACAAGAGAAATGCAAAGCAAAAGTACTTTGAGAATTCACTTCACAAATAAAGTTGACAAGGATGGCAAAAGACATCAAGGCTGAATGGGGTGTGAGAAGAGAAAAACAAACTAGTGCATCATTGGTGGAATTGTGAAGTAATGTGATCATTTTGTGAAATTATGCAAATAAGGATAATGTCCATAACTTTGACCCAGAGAATCCACTATTGAGTTTATACCCCAAGGAGGACATATATATTTGTACTAACACTTTTTGTGACAGCAAAATATTATAAGGAAAGTCATTGCTCAGCTTTGAGGGAATGACTAAACAAATTGTGGTACATGGATGTGATGGAATATTACTGTGCTATAAGAAATGGCAAAAGAAAATAAAACAAAGGCTCAGAAACATAGAAAGATCTTATGCAGAATGCAATAATCAGAGCCAAAAAAAAACAATATACATCATCACTACAACAATGCAAATGGAAAGAACCACAAAACAACCAAAGAGAATGTTGCAAAACTGCTAAAAACAAGGCTGGCTCCAAAGAACTATGAGAAGGCAACCTCAGCTGCAGGTAACAAGTCCCCAAGTGCTGGACATTGCAGATAATATCAGACTCCTTCAACATATGAATCAAACTTACTATTTTTTCTCTTTTCTTTTTTTTCCTTTAAAAATATTTGACATTTGAGATGGCTCTCTGGGAGGGAAAGGGATATGGGAGAAATTCTGATGGTACTTAAAAAGCACACCAACAACAATCTATTTTTAAGGAAAGAAAGACTTCAGAAATCTGATTAATGCAATAACCTACAGAAACCTCAGAAGACTAAAGGTAATGCCTTATTTCTCTATAAAGAAGTGAAGGATTATGGATGAGAAATGAGGTATACTTTTTCAGACCGATCAATATGTGGATTCATTTTGCTTGATCCTACTTATTTATACAAGAAAATATTCTACAGAATGGGAAAGTCATTGCAAAGTGATAGTGATGTTTAAAAAAGAGTATCCATAAAATATCTAAAATAATAATAATAATAGATAACATATATAAAGTGCTTTAAGATTTGCAAAGTGCTTTATATAAGGTGAGCCCTTGGTCGTCACAAAGATGGTGTTAGTTATTCCCAGCAGACTTCATCTTGATTTAGACCAAGAATCTTGGAGGAAAGTAAAGTGATAAATCACTTGACCAACAACTGGATGTTGGGTATCCCCTATGAGACTATGTAGTTGAATTTTTCATCTTTTTGTTTGACTTTAAAAGATCAGCAGGTATAGACCATATCATGTTGTAGAACCTACAATCAGTTAAAAGACCTGGTTTCTAATGGTATCTTTGGCCAAAAAATGACTGAGGTAAATCACATAAGTGTGTTCACCTACCTCCCCAAGCCTTATTTTTCTCAACTGCAAAATGTAATGGTTGGATCAGACAATCCCTTCTAGCACAAACATTTGGACACATGAATAGTTAACAAATGGTTAAAGAATGAAGGCACATTGAGTTAACTCTAAAGTGTTCCCCCGAAAGATTTTTTCTTCCTTTTCACTAAAAAGCAAAAGCTAAAGATCATTAAGGCAGAAGAAATGCACATTATTCTCATCTCTGAGATCTTGAAAATATTTTATTAAGACCTTTAGATACCAATAAACTGGAGATGAATAACACAAATGAGACCAAGACCAATTTTAAAAATATGATCATGTTACTATGACTAGCGTTTTGTTGTATTAGAATAATTTTACAGCTCATCTGATCCAATACCCTCATTTCACAGATGGGCAAACTGAGTCCCTTAGAGATTAAATGAACACCCAAGATTACCCAGTTAGCAAGTGATGAAAGTGAATATGAACTCTAATTCCCAAACCAGGAATCGTGCCTTTCATTTTTCAGGCTCTTAATGAAAACATTTCAATTTTGATATTCTAGCCCAGTTATAATTCATTATAACATTGTGATGATCAAATTATGATGAAATCATTCAGCTGTCGAGCTATAAATCCATCATTTCTATAATAGTCTACAACACAGCTGAGCAGCATATTTTAAAAGAGTTTTCATAAAAGAGACCCAGGATTTGGATCCTAGGGGGGTGAGAGGGATTTTTATAAGAATTGATTTCTCCTTGCTGAAAAAGAACTTAGTGAAAAGGCAGACAGAGAGGAATCGAGTCATGGAAAATTCCCACTTCTTAAAAATGCAACCATAAAACATCTTTAAAATTAGTTGCTCAAAAAACTCCCTTATCAATCATAAGTTTCCATAAGAACATCCCTATATGAAGAGACAGTCTAAAAATCAGTTTATATCCTACCCATCTTCTTCATATCACATCCGTCATATCCCATCACAACTTCTAACAGGTTAAATGACAGAAAATTTAAATCCAAATGTCTCTTTTGCTAAAAGATTTAAGCAAGCCCCTCTTTTACAAGGTAATATATCTCTAGTTTGAATTCAACAGTAATGCTCATCATCCTGACTTCCTTTCCTTCACAAAATAATTGAGGAAATGCCACATAAATCATCTTATTCACAAGTTTAGTGCAGATAGACACAAGGGATTCCAATACAAAACAGGTCTCGGGATTCGGATGGCACTCATCTCTCCATGAACAGCCTTTCTGTCAAAGTCTAGCCAATTTCAGCCCTGTTCCTAGATGGTCTGCTCAGGCTATGCAGAGAACCGTCAGAAAATGGAATACCTAGAATCCCCTCTCCTTATTTCAGAAATCGAAAGGCTGGGACTCTGAAGGTGGTGCCTTAAAATTCCCAACCACAGTTTATCCTTTGGCTGTCAGACCAATAAGTCGTAATGTGCTAAAGATCCATTACCATCAATAGACTTGAACAGCAGCTTCAAAGGACTTAGATAGATTACCTCATGCAGCTAAGTTTTCTTGACATGTTATTTAAATGTTTTTGAGCAATATGGAACACTTACTGGCTTTTCTGTGGGTTTTTAACTTCAGATCTATTAAAATTCCATGTCATGCTACAAAATACATCCACCTGATCCTGCTGGAGCTGACAGACAGGATATAAGAATGAGACATAGTTTCTTCCTCCATTTTTTTGCTATGCTGAATCCTCGTCCCATTTCAGATCATGAGCTTAATGACTTTCATTAACCCCAACTATATATTTAATTGAAGCAAGTTAGGTGACACCCATTTCCCTATTGTAGAAAGTTTCCTTAATGAAATGATGAGGTAGATGCAGACATGGAAATATATCTTTATCAGTCAATTTCTCCAGACTGTCAATAATTTAAATTAAGATCTATTGATTACAACTATCGGGAAAATGGAGATTTCTGTCTCTCTCGGTTTAGATTATAAAGAGAATGACCTGAAGCTTGAAAGATTGAAAGACTTTGTCAGTGAACAGTTGGATATATGTAGTGACACTTGTAATACTCAACATGTTCATGGTGTTATTAAAACACAGACAGACACATACGTGCATTTTACAAAGAAAACCCCTTGCCCGTCCTTATTCTTCCATCAAACTGAAAATAAACACATGCATCATGTTTTATGCCTTCTCAGAAGGATTCAGAGCAACATCATCATTTTCATTCATTTTGCTCACACATAAAGACCGACAGCACCAGACGGACACTGCACTTTTCTCACCCTTACCTTTTTCGGGACTTAAGTTTTTATATACTTCCAGGTCTGCCATTAGCTTTGCTTTTACTCTGCATTCTCGGGGAGCACAATAAGATTCCTCTCTAAAGGCACCTGCCTTCCTTGGGTTCCAGCTCGGCAGCGATGAAACAAGTGTGAGAAAAACGTCCCAACTTTGCCCACGCCATCCTTTGCAGCCAGATGAGGTCCTCACAGCCGGGGCGCGGGGAGGGGAGGGCAGGAGACGTCCAGAAGCTGTTATTCAGGAACTCTGTCCCCAAGTGCCAGCCTGGCCACCCAGGAGGATCAGAGCATCTGCTCTGTGCAGCTGCTATTGTGGGAAGGCAGGGGATGCTGTCAGTACTTTGGCTGGGAGACCTGCATCCTTAGCGCGGTGAATCAGACCCTCAGGGATTTGTGCATGGTACCCGGCCGACAAGTGCGAGTCTAGAACCTGGAGGGAGGACTCCACCTCACCTGGGTGAAAGCAGGACTGCTGATTCCCGTTTCCCAGCAAAACTGAGGGAGGCTGGCTGAAGCTACAAAGGAACCTCATGAACATCCACTCACAGACGCACGTAGGCTTGGAAGCCCATTAAAATTAACCCACTCTGGAAAGGATAGCGGCTCCAGTGGATCCCTCTCCGATGCTCCACGTTGTCATCTCAGGGAGGAAGATTTTAGGCTTTCCCTGGTTGATTGCCACTCCCAATCCTCCTCCCCACCCCCCAATCTCACTCCACATACAAACAACACATCATTGGCCACAGCACAGGCTGAAACATTTCCAACTTCCGAGAGAATGAGAGCTCGGTTCCAAGCCACTTAGGCAGCGAGGGATGCTTGATTTGGTTTTCCCCTCCCGTAATCTCCCTTTGAAGTCTAGCAACATCAGGTCTCCGGGAGATAAGTGAATGAAGTGAAAAAAGCCTGCGTTTCTCATGAATGAACCGGCTTTCCACTACGCCATGCATGTCATTACAATTTCAATGCCTCGGAATTCTATATGCCCCTCCTTTACATGCCTCCTGCAAGTCTTTGCACAGAATATCCTATTTCAGAAGGCCTCTCCTTTACCAATTTTTAATACATCAGGGTACAAGAGTTCTCGTCTTTGAAGAATCAAAACAAGCGTGTTATCCACCAAACCTGGCCTTCAGTTTCTCATTACTGGGTTCTGTCTCACTTTCTTTGCAGAATCCCTCTGGACCCTTCTACCTATTCCTTCTCCCTGGGATGAGCCAAATTCCTACCCATATGAGGCTCCAAAGTTCCCCAACCCTTTTCCTGGGGCCCCAGGTTATCTGCATCCATATTCTGTAGTCTCATCTATTCCAAACAATTCCAAAATCTATCTTTCGATACCTATTTTGCTCTCCAAATACTTAAGGTCCTGCCCTAATTCCCAAATATATACAATATTCCAGAGTGCTCTCTTCCATGCTTTTTAATGATTTGTGAAAAAAAGCATATAAATCTGAGTGTCTCTCCTCTGACCCACAGGTAGATAGAACTCAAAGAATATGAATCACTGGCAAAATCTTGAGCATATTTTGTCCCCCTCAATGGGGAATCTTCTTGCCAGCTCCCCTATGCTTGAACGTCCAGGGGTTGATGTGAGCATTTGCTCAAAATTCAATCCACATTTATTAAGCACTTACAATGTTCAAGACAATATGCTAGGTGATAAGGACACTAAGGCAAAAATGGACAAAATAAATATTCCCTGCATTCAGAAAGCTTACTATGGGATACTGCAGGTAATCAAACAAAAGTACCCAGAGTATTTCTCCACTTTGGCCATTGTTAGCAACCTATGGCGAATGACTATTCCATCCAAAGCCAAGGAAGAATGACTTGAGTAGACTAGGATGAGCAGGATCATAGGACCACAGATTTTGAGTTGGAAGGGACTGGCTTTGGCCATGGAATCCATGGAAAGGGAACAGAAGTTGCCCAGGCTCACACAGTGAGTGTGTGACTCACTAAACTCAAGTCTTCACAACTAAATTACCAATTTTTGTCTGCTTCTCCAAGCTATTATTTTGTTGCTTAAAAAATATCATTGAATAAGTAACTGGCATTGTTATCTTGCAACTAAATAACACTAAAATTCCTTATTCTTCTTTCACATCTTTCAAGTAGGTACCCTTACATTCATTTTCTTGATATCTTTGGAAGGCAATGATCCTTCAATACCTTGGAGGACAAGGGCTTCATTTTGTGTGTATCCCAGTCCCTCCTCCACTTTCCCAGAGGGGCCTAGGCCTTCTAGGTTTATCATATAATTTGAGTAGTCAGACCCAACATATTTCATTGCAGCCTTGCTAGTGAGGATGAGCAGAACAAGGTGGGTTCTTGGACCACAGACAGACATTGCATGTCCAAGCCCATTCTAAAAGCTTTCCCTGCTTAGGAGGGCCCTCCAAGCTCTACTTCTATTATCATGACCTCTGAAAATCCCCCCATCACAGAAAAGCAAACAATCCAATAAGTGTGCAACATTTTCAATCAGAGTAAATAAAAGCAATGGAAACTCTCTCCACAGAAAAGCAAACAATCCAATAAATGTGCAACATTTTCAGTTGGAGTAAATGAAAGCAATGGAAGCTCTCTCCACAGAAAAGCAAACAATCCTATAAGTGTGCAATATTTTCAATTAGAGTAAATGAAAGCAATGGAAGTCCCCAACCACAGAAAAGCAAACAATCCAATAAAGTGTGCAACATTTTCAATTGGAGTAAGTGAAAGCAATGGAAGCTTTCTCCACAGTAAAGCAAACAATCCAATAA
>JAJPUD010001736.1:130596-155775 GCA_023553655.1 Myrmecobius fasciatus | reverse complement strand
AGAGATGAAAAATAAGGAGGGGAAATCTGGGACACATAAAAGAGATGGGAAAAGAAGGAAGGAGATCTGGGACACATAAAAAAGATGGGAAAAGAGAAGGGGGATCTTATGCAGTCTTGGAATATACTAAGAGGACACTTCCAAAAAAGGAAGGGGAAACATAGGACCCATGAAATTCTGTCCAAATCAAACAATAATGGGAATATTCAGTAAATTAGGCAACAAGCATTTATTAAGTGCTTACTGTGTGCCAAGCACTAGGCTGAGCCTTGGGGAGATGAGTAACACAGTCTGCTCTTCAGGAACTTCTGGGTGTCACAGCTTAAGAAGATTGCTGATAATCTAGGAAGGGTCCAGAGGAGCTCAACCAGCATGATGGGAAACTTGAGTATATGTCTGATAAGGAAAAGTGAAAATAACTGGGATTGCTTCTCCTGGAGAAGAGAAGACTCAATGGGTACAAACAAGATGATGGTTTTTAAATATCAGAAGACTTGTCATGGGCAAGAGGGATTAGGCTTTCTCTGTTCATCTCCAAAAGACAGAACCATGAGTAGCAGAAGTCATCAAGAGCCAAAGGCAAGCTTACTTCCCAACAGCAAAATCCATCTGTAATTGGAATAGGCTGCCTCAGGAAGCAGTAGGCTGCCCCTCACTGGAGGTCCAGTCAGTGGTCTCAAAACCCAACAGAAGTAAGGGCCCCTCATCCATAATAAGGATCCCTGCAGGCCATATGTCGACATGGTTTCATTGTGTTTTCATTGTATTAAATCTTTCCCAATTACATTTTAATTGTGTTCCGGCCACATTTGGGAGTGGTCCAAGTTCCATGGTTGACCCTTCCGGATCAGATGACTGGGTCAACCATTGTTGTTATTCATCCCCCATTCTTGAAGAGGACCAAGTCAGCTAGGCCACTAGTACAAACTTTCTTGTACATATCTGACAGTCTTCAATAAGGCACATGCCTAATAATATCTATCTCTTTCTATGGAAAAAAATATGACAGAAGAGAAAGTATAGAAAATAAAACTATAATCAAATATCCCTATTGATAGCAGGGAGAGGGAGAGTGCTTAACATTTTTTCAAAATAGGGAACTCCTAACATGGACAATCCCCCCACCTCAACACCTCCCCAACAACAACCACAACAACAACTCCTCTGTCTCTTATAGCTTTAGAATTTGAGATTGAATACTGAGTTAATACATATCAGAGAGAAGACTTAATCTAGATTTTCCTAACTCTGAGGTAGGATTTCCACGATGATGTGATGTTCTTTTACTAAAGAACAATGATACAAAAATACTAAAGAATTATAGTCATATGTTGGCCAAAATATATAGTAAGTATGGCTAGGTTAGTACATAGTTTGACTATACACATTATATACATACATACACATGTTTATAATATACATTTAGATCAGCATCGTATATGATATGCTTCCATAAATTTCAAATGGACAAACTATCTAAAACTTTTAAAATCACATTTTTCAAAAAAAAACAATAGGAAGTAATGAGACATTTTATGTTTCACAATTATCGATAAAGACAACATAACTAGGTATGGGATAAAAGAGATCAGAGAAAATAAAATCACACTAAAATTTAAAGACTTTTATACAAATAACATTAATAGAGCAGAAATTATAGGAAGAAGAAAAAATAGTAGAAATCTCACTATCAATACATCTCAGGTATAAATACATCTGCAAGACCCCAGAGAGCCAGTCTTTTGAGGACTTGACACAAATCTGTAAGATTGAAAGCTATAAGGAAGATGAAGGTCAAGGACTGGAAATATATCCTTCAAAAGAAAAAAGACACATTAGCAGCCTCTTGAGAAATGTTCAAAATCACCAAAGTAAAAATCTGAGAAGTGCATATTCAAACAGCCCTACTCTACATCCAACAGCAAGGAAAGCAAAGGTGGGAAACTATGCCAAAGATAGGCAATGATTTCTTGGGGGAGAGGGAGTGCTGAGCAAAGACAAGCCTGCTATTTTACCGCTGAGCTAGCTGTGGATTGGGACACCCATTAAGGAAAACAATTCAGAGTTATGCAAGAAAAAGCACTAAATTACTCCTATTCTTTGACCTAGACAAACCACGTCTTGGACTAGAGCCCAAAGAGATTATTGGCAGCAAAAAAAAAAAAAAATCATGTATATAAAAATGCTGGCAGCAACATCATTTGTCCTAACAAAGAGCTGAAAACAAAATACCTGCCTGACATTTGGGGAACGGCCGGACAAATTATGGTCCATGCGTGTGATTGAATTTTATGGCATTGTAAGGAATGACAAATATAAATAATTCAGCCAAGACTCAAATGAAGGAATCCAGAATCAATTGCTGATAACAATATATAATGCTTTCAGTTTCTCCAAGTACACTACCAGCAGAGAGTATTTCATTTGAGCCTCACAATAACCCTTGAAGGTGAGTGCTATAAGTGTGATGATTTTTTATAAAGGAGAAATCAGAGTTTTCAACTCCATGGCCACAGAGGGAGCAATGAAGTCAAGGGACAGGAAGATAGAAGTGAAGTCAGGAAAACCCAAGTTCAAATTTGATTCTGGGAAAGTCACATAACCTCTCTCATTCACAGTTTCCCCATCTGTAAAATGGAGGTAATAATGGCACCTACCTCACAATACTGTTATGAGAATTAAATGAGATAATACGTGCATGTATGTGTAAAAAAAAAACAGGTCTGTAACCCAGGTCAGCCTGATTCTCATTCCTTTAGAGGATTCTCATTCCTTTCCATATCTCTGTTGCAACAGATGACATTCAATAGATTTTTCTTGATTGCAAGTGCAGTCATAATTAAAATTGAAAAAAAAAAGAAAGAAAAGAAAAAAGAAAAAAAATCTGCATTTAAACAACAACCAAAAGAAAAAATCCAGGAGAACAAAATCATTAGGATGAACCAAGAGGACTCAGAGCAGAGACCCAAAGAAAATGTGCCAGCCTCCTCCCTTCAGGCTCTGTGAATATTTTAAACCTAAAGAGGGCAAAAACAATTGGAGAAAATGAGAACACAGATGAAAATTAATTGCAATTATAAAAATGAAACGAGGAACAAAAGACCAGAATCTTCACAGAAAATCAATGAAGAATTAATGCTCATAAGTGGCCATTTGTTGGGTAAGGAGTCAAAAAACTCTGGAAGGGGCTGGCTGTTGAGGAGACTGGATTATTTCTTCTTTCCATTTTAGCAATTAAACAATTTTAGTATTTTCAAATACAAAAAAACAATCAACTTATCCATTAGACTGCCTAGCTGCTCTTTCCTCTTTCCTCTGCCTTCAAGGGCCAGAAATTGAGAATCACATGAAAAATAAGATGGAAAAAAGGCAACCAAGGTCACACTTCATGAAAATGGATTATGTTCCTTTCAGCAAAGGAGAGAGAGAGCAGCAACTAAAAATAACATGGCCCAGGCTCCTTCTTCCAAACTCTGACAATTCATCTCTCTGGGTTACTATTTTACCCATGATCAATGGAAAGAGAAGCTTACTAACAATTAGAGTTGTCCAAAAATAGAATGCACTATCTTGGGAGGGAGCATGTCCCCCTTCACTGAAAAACTTCAAACAATGGAAGAGAAATCAAGATTTAGAAAGATGATCTATAGGGGATTCCTATACTGGAATGGATGGGACTTGATGGTCCCCTCCAATACTGGAGATTCAATGTTATTCTATAATTTTCCACAGTTTACAGGGAAAGTTTTCCATAAGCTTTAAGGTCTTCCTAGTTATCAATCCCATGATCTATTTCTTCCTTTCTCCCAATTCCTAAAACATTAAACAGAGTGCACAAGTTACATCTGCGGATGAGTTGACCTCCCTTCCAACCATCATCTCTATGGCCTTGTGTCCATTTCCATAGATTGCTCTCGCTGCCATAAAAGACTTCCAGTTTAGGAGCCCTTTGGGTTTTCCCTGTTATTTTCTAGTCAACCCACATATATAATCTTGTATTACCCTACCAAAATAAAGACCACTGGGATAGACTGAAGAGAGAATATCGACTGGAAGTCAAGAGAGGCAGAGGTGAAAGGGTTGGGATTGGAGCAAGGTCTGGTTCCGGCACTAACTGCCTGAATGACCATCAATACGTTGCTTAACTATTTGGTGTCTCAGAGTCCTGGTCTATATAATGAAGACCTTAGCCTAGTGAAGCTCCAATGTTATATCTGTGATACAGTGATCTCATGAAGTCTGAATCGTAACCCTGTCTCAGCCACGAACTAGCAGTAGAACAACAGATAGATCATCCATTTCCTCATCCCTCAGCTCTCAGATGGCTCCTGTACAATTGGATAAAAGGATTCCAGCTCCAAAAGTAGAGCACAGTCTGAAGAGAACCAGCCAACATTTCCAGGATTAATCTTGGAAAGGAAGAAGGCTAGAAACTCCATCTCCCAATGCCAGACATTTTCCCTGGTTGCCCCCTTCCTGGGATACTTCCTCATCATCTCCACCTAGGGGCTTCCCTGGCTCCCTTCAAGTTCCGATTAAAATCTCACCTTTTACAGTTGGCTTTCCCACCCATCTTAATTCTAGTGCCTTCCTTGTGTTACTTATTTCCTATTTATACTGTATATAACTTGTCTATACATAGCTGTTACTAAGTTGGCTCTCCGTTAGACTGTGAGCTCCTTAAAGACAGACATCTTTTTAATCTTTATTTGTGTCCCTAGCACTTAGCATAACACCTGGCACATAGCAGGCATTTAATAAATGTTTGTTAACTGATTATTTGTTAAGCAGTTATTAGGCAACTACTATATACAGGGCACATTATAGATGAAAACGTGACAAAAAGACTCTGAGTTCTCCCCAAGTCATTCTCATCATGCTTGACCATAATCCCATGAAGAATTTTAGAACAAAATAAGTCTACTGAAAAAGTAGAATATGTATCCATCCTTAAAAGAATGTTGTGCAGTTGTTGGTGGAGTTGTGAACGGATCCAACCATTCTGGAGAGCAATTTGGAGCTATGCTCAAAAAGTTATCAAACTGTGCATACCCTTTGACCCAGCAGTGTTTCTATTGGGCCTATATCCCAAAGAGATCTTAGAGGAGGGAAAGGGGCCCACATGTGCAAGAATGTTTGTGGCAGCCCTTTTTGTAGTGGCTAGAAACTGGAAACTGAATGGATGCCCATCAATTGGAGAGTGGCTGAATAAATTATGGTATATGAATGTTATGGAATATTATTGTTCTGTAAGAAATAATCAGCAGGAGAATTTCAAAGAGGCCTGGAGAGACTTGCATGAACTGATGCTGAGTGAAATGAGCAGAACCAGGAGGACATTATACATGGCAACAACAAGATTATATGATGATCAATTCTGATGGACCTGACTCTTGTCAACAATGAGATGATTCAGACCAGTTCCAATGGCTTTGTGATGAAGAGAGCCATCTACACCCAGAGAGAGAACTGTGGGGACAGAGTGTGGACTACAATATAGCATTTTCACTCTTTTTCTTGATGTTTGCTTGCATTTTGTTTTCTTTCTCATTTTTTTCCAGTTTGATTTGATTTTTCTTGTGCAGCAAGAGAATTGTATAAATATGCATCACCCAGGGAGTTTCTTACCAATGCCACTGACCGGACCACCAATTTTAACAATTAGTTCCCTTTAATTCCATAAATCAGAGACAAAGAATAGATTTTTAGAATCAAAATGATAATTACCAGCACCACCTGGTAGATAGGGAAATACAAGGACGCACAATATGGGAAAATGTCAGTATGGACCTGTCCCACCTCACATTGTAAGCATTTAGGACAGGAGTAAATAGAACAGTGGAATAGTCAATCCCCAGCAAGTCTTCCCTATCAAAATCATGACTTAGGGAATCAGAATTGAAAGATATTGCCAGAGAGATCATCCTACTTAGACAAGTGAATTTGCCATGGATTTGTCTCATATGGCCGAGAAAATGAGATGCAAACCAAAACTTGTTATCCCAAATCCAAGACTGCTTGGCAAAACCCCCAGTACCTCTTTTCTTGATAGCTCCTGCATCCCTGCTTCCCCTCCCTTCTGTTCCTCTCAGTCACTCGGGGATGATCACTCAGAATGGACTTTTTCGTGTATGTGAGGGTGGGCTTCCATACTGCCCCAATTAATGTAGTCACAGAAGGCTAAGGAGCTTAAACGGGTCAATCCATAGTGGAAACCAGGAAGCAATCATAAATCCTTAATCAATTTGAGAGGATAATAGTGCTTTCACTATTAGATGAAAACAGAGGATTCCCATAATGCACATCTCAGGAAAGAATTATACTCCCATTGTAGGTTCCCGGTCTAGCAGGTGGAGCCAGTAATTAACATTTGGGCTCTAAAAGTCTATTCTTTGTCTCTGCATTATATAATCAAGGGGAATTAAGTGTTCAAATGTAGCAGTGCCATCTGTAAGAAATTTCTCAGGTCTGCAACATTTTGGGGGGGAAATATTTTCTCCTTTTCCTACATATGAGAACGAGAATACCCATTCCCAGGGGAACGTAACCACAACAGTATTAACAATAATAGTCAGAATTTATATAGTTCTCATACAGCATTTATAAAGGCACCAAATTTACTGTTAACTAAATCCTACCACCCTCCATCAACCATATTAACTAGATACTCTGAACTATTCTAGATGTGAATTAAAGTTTTGGTCAGGCTAAGAGATTTAGAATGAAACTTAGGATATTCCCAGGTACTCCCTGGGATGTTTCTTTTGACTTTATCTTTCTTTCTTAGCAACACAGGCCAAGAAAAGCTATATTAATGGGCAGAGGGGCATTCATCAAAAATTCCTAGGGTTCTCTACAAAATCCAGCACCTCCTTCTTCAATCACTTTTGAGATTCTAGCATTACCTTTCATCTCTCAGCACACTACATTTCTCCCAGATGAAAAGGTATTATAACCAGGGCTCATCCTATTCAAGAAGGGATCATTCATCATGTGAGAAAAATCACTGAACCGTTCCTGTCTTTTGTCTCATTGATCCCTCTACCAGGTATATACCCTAAGGAGGTCAACGAAAGAAATCAAGTTCCGATAAATAACACAATTTTAATAGCAGCGCTTATTGTGACTGCAAAAGATCGGAGCTAAAATGAGAGCCTATTGAAGAGAGAGGAACCAAGAACAAAATGCACAATCATGTATGCGGCAATGCTAAAAAGCAGGCAACGCTGCTGAAGGGTAAAGAATTGGAGAGATGAGAAGGAGATAAACCTTCCTATTTCGGGAATTGGGTTCTACACTATTAGACAAGAGGGCAATATAATGACGATCATGATGATGGCAAGGATAGAGAACATTTATTAGGTACCTACTATGTGCCTGGCACTATGCTAAACACTTTACAAATATTACCTCATTTGACCTTCACAACAACTCAAGGAACTAAATACTGGTATTATTTCCCTTGTATTTAAGAGGAAACTGAAGAAAACAGGTAGCACAGTGGATAGAATGTCAGGCCTGAAGTCAGGAAGATATGAGTTGAAATATAGACCTCAAAAACTTACTGGTTGTTAGATCCTGGGCAAGTCACTTAACCAGGTTTCCTCATATGTAAAATGATCTGGAGAGGAAATGGCAAACTACTCCAATATTTTTGCCATAAAACCCCAACTGGAGTCATGAAGAGTTGTATGTAATTATTAAAGCTTTTTATTTTCAAAACATATGCTTGGATAATTTTTCACATTGACCCTTAGCTTTGAGGGGGTTCTACGAGGTGTTTTTGGTAATCAAGAGTTCCACTGCTAGCAATAATTAATAGAATGATTAATCACCCAGGAACTATAGCACTTGAACTTTTTATACATCACAATTAATAAATGTCTAAGGCTGGATCTGAACTCAGGTTTTCCTGACTCCAGGACCGGGACTCTCTCTGATGTGCCATCCAGCTGCCCAGTACAGTTTGGCTTTAGTTACATATATATCCTTGTTACAAGGAAGGGTTCGAGGTGTTTGGTGGAAGGAAGCAGAATTTTAGAGGAAATGTGTGGTATGAGACAGCATGGTATAGCAGAGAGAGCTGACCTTGAATCAAAGAAGTTCTGGGTTCAAATTCTACTTTGACCCACTCTGGCCATGTGACCCTGAATAATTACTTCTCCTCTTAGTGTCTTGGGCTATACTCTAAGATTCAAAATTTCAGACTAGGGACTGACCTGCACTGGTAGAGCCAATATCATTGAAATCACAAGTCAAGTGCTTATCCTAATTCTAGAAAGATTCTCTTGTAGAGCTATTGAGAAGCTTTTAATTTGATATGTTAAAAAAAATATTGTACAGAAGCCTACTAAGACCAAAGTAAAATGCAAAGGATTTAGAAGATCCATTCAAAAGCTTTTTAAAAAAATATTAAGGAAGGGGCAGCTAGGTGGTGCAGTGGTGAGAGCACCAGTCCTGAAGTCAGGAGTTCAAATCTGGTCTCAGACACTTAACATTTCCTAGCTGGGTGACCCTGGGCAAGTCACTTAACCCCAATTGCCTCAACAAAAAATAAAAATTAATGAATAAAGAATGCTGAATTTTAAAAAAATGTATATTAAGGAAAAAAGAAAAATGGCTGATTTTTTAAATGAAGAATAATAATAATCCTTTCATCTCCCCCCCCCAAAAAAAATGACAAGAGATTATTCAGGCCTACTGTGGAGTAACCAAAGAGCTCCTTTTAATTGACATTTCCTTTCAAGAGAATAAATTTGGAAGAAACAATCCAGATTCTCCCCCCCACCCCAAGGTATCACTGAGTTCCACAAGGTTCTGATTTGCACGGCATCTTACACCACTAAGAATTGCTAAACCTATTATTGTTTTTAACTACCACTGAACCCTAAATCTAATTGACTTGAGCTCCCTTAATCTTGGGAGGATTTCATATTTCTAAATCCCTTTCCATGAGGAATACTTCTTCTGGGCTGTGAAATGGAAAGTATTTATTCCGATTTTAAATGCTATGCTGCCCTCTTGTGTTGCTCATGAAAAGTTAAATGGCCAGGTAGCAAATGGCCAACTTTGGGGGATTCTGGGGGGACTCATTTCCACCCCAAAAAACACCTTCAGATTTCCCTTCCTAGCCACACTGGAAGTCAGCGAGCGACTTCTGGTTCCCTCCCAGGCTCAGAAGCCTTCGGGACCGTAACGTCTCTCCGGTCGAGAGCTTTTCTTACCAAACTCACATTTCTCCCAGCTGTCTCTTGGACAAGCGGCCACTCGGGCCTTCCCATCATTCCTCCCACTGGACGTCCAGTCTCTTGCCTTCCTGTACCCGGGGTCTCAGAGAACCCTCCCTTCAAGCCCCCTCCTAGGCGAGGTCTCCTGATCCCTCCCCAGCTCCGGATTTACTTGATGTTTATATATTCCATTGCTTAAATATCTTGTCTCTAACCAGGGGCTATAACACCTACAAGAAAGCTCGGCACAGAAATCTCAAGGAATATCCGGGGGCCGATGACCAGGCCCAAATGGCCTCAGCTTAAATGTCAGTGCCAGGGAAGCAGGGGGCCTGGCGGATGGCAGCAGGACAGATCAGAAAGCCTTCACCCCATGAGAAAGACTGAGCTAGGGGAGTGCGTCACATCTGTTCCCTAGGAACATTCATTTTTCCCCTGAGGGGTTAAGTGACTTGCCCAGGGTCTCTGGAGTCTGTAGACAAATTCCCAGAAATTATTTCTACTTCAGGCATCCTCCCTCTGAAACCACCTGGGCTTGGATCCTACCCTGGATTTTGTTCTTTTCCTTTTTTTATTTTTTTTTTTTCATTTGCTGAGGCAGTCAGGGTTAAGTGACTTGCCCAGGGACACACAGCTAGGACATGTTAAGCATCTGAAGCTGGATTTGAACTCAGGTCCTCCTGACTTCAGGACTTGTGCTCTATCCACTGCACCACCTAGCTGGCCCTCCCAGTAAACATTCAAGCAGCCCAGGAGAAATAAGGGGGGATGAGCACCCCAGATAGGATCAGGTCTTCCATCACTCCACCATCTTTGCTGGGCTGTATAATGGCTTAAGGCTGAATGAGTGTGGGGAGAAACAGGAAGGTGAAATGATCATGTAGGACTAGGAGCAAGAAGCCACTTTGATGGCATATTGCCTCTATTTGCAGAAGTCCTGGTCCCTGTTGGAAACATATCTCAGTGTGCCCTCATGTTTCTTTTTTTTTTTTTGCTGAGGCAATTGGGGTTAAGTGACTTGCCCAGGGTCCCACAGCTAGGGAATGTTAAGTGTCTGAGACCAGATTTGAACTCAGGTCCTCCTGGTGCCCTCACATTTCTAGGTAACCCAGAAGGAAGAAATCCCTGCACAGAGCTCTGAATCTTCAGCAAGGCTGTTTGAAAAAAGAATGGAGGAAATCAAAGCAGAAAAATCAGAAAGAGTTTGACTCTCTGCAGATACGGTCATCCCTCTTCTTTAACCTGATTCTTCATTTCCCAGGCTTCTTCCTCCAAGGCACCACATAAATCCTGCACTGTACAAAACACTGGGCTCATGTCTCACAGACTCCTACCAGGTAAAGGCGGCGAGCACGGTCCGCCATCCTACCAAGTGACATCGTCCCTGCCGGACCGCAGTGGCTTGGGAGGATGGAGGGATGGGACTCAATAAACCAGCTTTCTTCTTCCTTCTGTCCACCAGCAGCCTGCAAAGTCTCAGAGCTGCAAAGATCAGAGTCAAAACCAAGAACGATCGCTCTCCTAAGAAATACAGGCTGATGGTTCTCCTGGAAGTTAACTGAGATTCCTGGTGAAATCCTAAACACGGTTTGCATCCAATCAAGGGGCCACGAACCGAAGAACAAGGACTGTTCAGTCAAGAGAAGGATTAGGGCCATTATGAAAGCCATCCTCCAGCACTTGAGAGATACCGGAGACTGAGGCTTCTTTGTGTTTGCTAAAAGCAAGGGATGAAGATCGCAGAAAGGAAGATCTAGATTTGGTAAAAAGGGAAATTTCTCAAGAGCTTTTCCAAAATAAAATTGATTATTTGGATGAACATAGGTTACCCCTCACTGAAGTTCTACAGATAGAGGCTGGACAGCCATTTGTTTAAAAAAAAAAAAGTTTTCAAGGGGATTCCTGCTCAGATGCGGGTTCTACTAGGCAACCTTGACACAGCTAAAGAAGGCTGAACTTCAGATCAGAGTTCAAATCTTCCCTCAGACACTATCTAGAGGTATGAGTCTCAGAAAGTCATCTCTGCTCTCTGAGCCTGTAAAATGTCCCTCGAGGGACTGGGGTGAGAATATGACAAAATAGCCATGAAGTAAAATTCAGATTTTAATAAACCATATGCAAATGATCACTATTATTATTGCCATTATTATTACCTCTCTGGCACCTTTCACTTTTTAAGGTTCTATTCCACAAACTTTTTTTTAAAAAGTCAATACGATAAATAGAATATAGACCACTCACCATGAAACACGCTATTATCCACCAAGAAATGTCGTCGATATTGAACACAGTTCCTCTTCTCAAGGCTCCAGTAACTCATTATTCTGAGATTTTCTGCCCAGCATCAAATCCCAACTGGCCTGAGAAGAAAAGCAGAAGATGACAAAGTGATTTTTTTAATTCAAATACTATTTATTTTGCTACTCCATGGCATTCACCAGACCCCCGTATGAAGCTTATTTTATGTTGTTCAGTCATTTCCATCATGTCCAACTCTTCATGACCCCATTTGAGGTTTTCTTGGCAGAGATACTGGACTGGTTTGCCATTTATTTCTCCAGCTCATTTTACAATTAAGGAAACTGAGGCAAACAAGATTAGGTGACATGCCTAAAGTCACACACTATGTGTCTGAGACCATGTTTGAACACAAGAAGATAAGACTTCTTGACTCCAAGTCCAGCACTTTATCATCCTTATTAATAATATCTGACATTTACATAGCATTTTAGTGTTTACAAAGTGCTTTGTATGTATTGTCTCTTTCAATGTACACAATAACCCTGTAAGATAAGTGCTATTATTATTGTTATTATTATTATTATTATTATTATTACAATATCTATCATCATCATCATTGATAAACCTCAGAAAGGTTGAATAATTTTTCCAGATTCACACAATCAGAAACAATCTGAGGAAAGAGTCAAATCTAGGCATTCCTGTCTCCAATCCCAGAATCCCATTTGTTAAACCATCCCTCTCCAAATCTTAAGACTTTTTCCTGGAACGAAATTAAGAACATGCCCTTCAGAACTACAGGGAGCTGTTCCAGTATGATGAGTGATTTTATTACCGGGGTCCTCCCTCCCTCCATTGACACAGCCCACAGCTTGTCTATACCTTCTTAGATGGTCTTTGAGAGATTCCCTGGCCAAAAAGCCCACCACCACGTAGCCAACCGGTACAAAAGCCTCTCCATTCATAGACTGGCTGGTTCTTCAACAACAGCCAGTCAGTCATCACCTAGTCTATACTCAAAGCCTTTCCCACAGTGAGGCTGCTAAGAGGATGACGTTAAATAAAGATCCTGAAATACTAGCCTACAAAAAAAAGCACCTTCCTTAACTGAAAAAAAGTCCTGCTGCTCAGGACAGCAACAGCATCAGAACACAGCTTAAAGACAAGGTAATACAAGTGACTGATGGACAGAAGTGGTTATGGGACTGTGCTGAGGCTCACCAGATTTAAGCTTGCCCATTGCCCTATTTTTCAGGAAAATTCATTGTTGGGGGAGGAGAGGAACTGCTTTTGTTATAATCTACTTGACTAGCTGGCTCAGGAGAGCAGAAACAAAGTTTTTCAATCTTAGGCAAATATATTTTCTCCTCTGTAGACTATGGGTTCCCTCAAAGTTTTGTGCAAGAGTGAGAAACTGAGAGAGTGGAGAGAAGAGAAAGGAAGGAGAGAGACAGAGACAGGAGAGACAGAAAGAGAGAGAGAGAGAGAGAGAGAGAGAGAGAGAGAGAGAGAGAGAGATGGAGGAAGAGAAGGAGGGAGAACTCATGTGTGCATAAACCAGTGCTTCGAGAGTTTCTATAGTGGATAAGGTAATTGAAGGTAGTTTCACTTATAAATTAATAAGAATTTACTAAGAAACTCAATTTACTAATTAAATTTATAAAATTTGAATTTGAGAATACTAGAGTCTCTGTAAAATTAAAGTTGAGAATCATCTAAAGGTCAATGAAGAAGTGCAGGATGGGAGTAAAAGAATTCAGCACAAACACAAAGGAATTAGGCAAATCAGTTATAAAGGATTCCACCAGAAAAGTGTATGACTAGAAAAAAGGAGAAGCCTCATGTTCAGCAAAAGCCAAAGTCACTCATTACCTTCCAGTGGCATCCATTCAAAGTCAGAAAGACAAAAGAACCATGGGATCTGGTGCCAGAAGGGGCCTTGGAGGCCAGCCGGTCTAAGGTCGCTGTGTTCCCCTCACGTCCACTTCTGACTGTCCAGGCTGCTGCCCTGTCTCAACTGCCTTCCACCGATGGAAGGTCCCTCCACACCTTGTGCTTCCCTCCCCTACTGGTGATTTCCAACCAAAACATTTGTTTTGAAGAAGGGGCCAGATCAGAGATCCTTCCCCTCTCTCTAAGCTGATTCTGACTCTCTGGGCTTTAAGGTACCTCGCCTTCCCCACACACTTTTTGCTCTTTTGTCTGCATTGTCTTCCATCATGAGAATGCAATATTATGAGCAGGGACCATTTTTTTTGGTTTATATTTGTACCCCCAGTACTCAATACACTCACTGGCAACAGTAAGCACTTAATAAATGCTTGTTGGCAGACCATTTACAATTGAAGAAACTAAGAAAAATGGAGGTCTCTGCCTATTAGGTGGACCCCTTCTGATGTAGAATGTGTCACCTCAATAAGAGTCTCAAAGGATGAAAAGGAATAGATGAATCATTTTATGCCATTGAGGAAATCATGGAACGAATAGAATTCAGAGTTATTCACTAATAAGAATTAAATAACCAGCTATATTCGTACATCTCATCACAGAAAGTTATCAAACTGATGCTTTACAAAACTCAATGTCACATAAAATGAGAGCTAATTTTTTTTATTGGGAATAGGAAAAAAACTACCTTGCAAAGAATTTTTCTAATAAATACCACGGAGAAATAAACCAGATCTAGAGCTTGGAACACTAAATAAGAAGACTCTGGAGACTTGTTTGTTTGTTTGTTTGTTTGTTTTAAAGTATAAGAAAGGAATAAAAAGAAAACAAGAGACCCTTTAACTGGCACTTACAAAGCTCTCCAAAATTCTTTCACATAGGTACATAAGCAACCTTTAAAGGAGATTGATCAAGTCTTCATGTATTCATTCTAATGCTGTTTCCTAAGTCAGGTTGGGGTGATTTAGACCAACATCATCTCTACCAGTGCCATTTGTAATCCTAGAAAGTTGCCTGGGACAATAAATAACTGCTCAGAGTCCCACAGTCAGAAGTAAGACCTAAATAGAGGGCTTCCTGATTCCAAAGATAGCTTTCTCTCCATTACGACACTGCTTCTCTGAAAAGATGATGCTAGCAATTTTTAATATATAATATTTTATTTTTTCCCAATTACATGTTAAAACAAATTTTTGATTTTTTTCAACTTTTGAACTTCAAATTTTACTTTTTTTCAGCATCTCATCTCTTTATTCACTCAGATTACTATATAATGGGGAAGAGCAGAAGAGGGGATAGATTGAGCCTCTACTCCCCCCTCCCTCTGCCCCCCATCTGTATTTCAGGGAAGACACCATAATCAGCAGCAGCTCCAAAAAATAGATACAAAACGGCAAAGGAGACAACCTTGGCCAGGATCGGACTCTCCCACCTAGAGGTACCCTTGCCCCTGGAGTTCTAGAGTCCTTGGTCCAGACCCTGGGGATCTGAGCCCATCAGCACACAGGTCCCCACCTCAAGTTCTACTTTTTAAAAAAAAAAGTAATTATCTTTCCCCAAGTCTCTGAAAATCTCATTAAGTAGTGTTTAAAAAATCATTCTCTACTCTCTGTATTTCCAAACATTGATCAACAATTGGTTTTTCTCATTTAGTTTAAGGCATTTTTAAGGTTCAGAGGATCTCTAAAACAGGGCCTGGATGCCCACTTCTAATTGAAGGTGCTCAAAAAATTAGGTTAGACTAGAATATTAAATGCCTTTCTGATTCAAGATTTTATAATTCAT
This sequence comes from Myrmecobius fasciatus, assembly GCA_023553655.1. Classification (NCBI taxonomy): domain Eukaryota; kingdom Metazoa; phylum Chordata; class Mammalia; order Dasyuromorphia; family Myrmecobiidae; genus Myrmecobius; species Myrmecobius fasciatus. The sequence continues at coordinate 140,575 of JAJPUD010001736.1, read as the reverse complement.
ATAAGAAATATGTATATTTCTTAAATATATGAAAAACATACAAATTTCTCATATATATAATATCTATAACAAAAAATGTTAGTATATAAGAACATAAATACCTGTGTGGAGAGTGAGGGGAGTATTTCCTCAGTTCCTCATGACTGAGTGGGAAGGGTAAGAAAAAAGAAAAAAACATCTACCATTTTCCTTTCCATTCAATATTGAATTTACTTTCTAATCCAGCAGAGTTTGGAGCCAATTTTGCCCGGGATGGGTCCCAACTACTCTCCAGGGAAAATGAAACTTCCAGGCAGAAGTTGTCAGTTTGACTAAACAGAAGCAACTGTTCAGATGAGTTTGAATCCTTGGTGAAAATGCATCCACTGGGAGCTAATCTGTCCTCCCGCAGACAGACCGAGATAGATGCCAACTGAATTAAGAGCTTTGAGAGCCGTGATCAAAGCTCTGAATCTGGCAAAGTCGACCGATGGACCAGACTGGACAAGGCACTGGCTGTCCAAAGCCTGTGACTAAACAAAGCACTTCAGAAGCCTAAAGAGCAAAGCTACAAGTAGGCAAGCTCTTGCCAAGTTCTCTAAGTGAGCAGCCTCTAGTTCATCATCTCCCCTGGTCTGAGGTCAGCCGGGTTGGTCAGATGCCGATTTTTGAGCTTCTTCAAGCCAAGGAAGGAGGCAGGCTCCCGGCCCGTATTGACCCTGACCCCAACATCACTTACTCAGATGGACACTTTGGGGCTCCCAAGTACCACAGCCCATGAAGGTGGAACAAAGACCCCCATCAATCACCACCATCCTCCCCTCGCCTCCATGAGAACTAAGGGGAGAGAGACCCTGGGCTGTGGAGGCCATTTGATGTCACCATGCAAGCCCGACTGTGCCCTGGGATATAAACCCACTAACTGTCTCCTTTGGCTCTGGACCCTGACAGAAGTGGGGATCCCATCACCCTCCTCCTCCCTAGCCTAGAATTCATTCCCCAAAAGAGAGCCGGCACAGGGTTAGGGTCCCGTGAGTGACTGGCTGGCACAGGGAGACAGACAGGTCTGTGAATATGGGGCTGGAGACAGGCCAGAAGCACTCCCCACATGGAGAGGCCGTGCACCAGAGCAAGACGAGGCTGGGGATCTTCATTATGAACTGCTTCTGAGACCCTAGAATAACACAGCCCTTAATACCACTAGAAAGCATCAACAGGAGCAGCTCGGAGTTTTCTCTGGAAATGGGGATAGTTTGGGCTTATTATCAAATCCAAAGTCAAGAAATAGGTAGAAAAAATGAGCAAACAAAAAAACCCACCAACAACAAAATAATCCCACCATAAAGTGTCATTATGGTGATAAGAACACTCAAGACCCCAAACCCAGGAGAGCAGAATTCCAAAAAATTTATAAATGAAACCTCAGAAAATGAAATACAACTGGCTAACAAATCCAACTAGTATCCCTAGAAGAGATGAAGCAAGCCTATAAAGCATCTTGAAACTTTTTCTTAATGAAATGAAAGTGCTAGAGGGAAAGAGGAATAAGAAATGAGTTATAAAGAATGACTTGGAAAGGGAATTAACATGTGGCAAAAGAAGTACAAAAGCTTACCCAAGCAACAAACTGCCTGAAAATTACAATGGATCAAAGAGAAGCCAATGATTCCATGAAACAAGAAGAAATATTAAAAATAAAGTTAAAATGTTTTTAAAATTAAAGAAAATGTAATTTTAAAAAATAATATAGAAAATAGATTAATGAAAGATCATTTTAAAATTACTGGACTACCTGAAAGCCATAGTAAGAGAGCCTAAACATCACATTTCAAGAAATCTTCAAAAAAAAACTACTCAGGTCTCTTAGAACTAATAGGCAAAGTAGAAAGAGAAAGAATCCACTAGTCAACTCCCAAAAGCCCCAAAAGAAAACTCTCAATAATAGTATAATCAAAATTTGGAGCTTCCACAAGCACTAAAAAGAAAGAATTCAAGGACTAAAAAACCTCCAGTTTTATATAAGATTTAGCAGCCATCACTATGAAGGAAAAGAGAGTTGGGGATAAAATATTCAATTACAGTCAATAAATAATTTTCCCAGCACAACTAAGCACAATCCTGCAAGAGAAAAAAATGGATGTTTAATAAAATAGAGAACTTCCAAACATTCATGATGAAAAGACAGGAGTTTCAAAAAAACACTGAAATGCAAACATAGGCATCAAGAGAAACATGAAAAATTTGAACTCAAGTGCTCTGACTGAATCCAACACAGTATTTCTTTTCATTCTCTATACAATCAATTTTTTTCTTTTTAAATTTTTATTAATGTGTTTTTATATATTTATGTGTGTTTATATGTTATGTGTTTATATGTGTGTTTATATATGTTATATATGTTTATATATAAACATGTTTATATATATATACCCCTTCTCCCTCCTGTATCACCCTAAGAAAAACAGCTCAGCAAAATTAAACACATCAACCAAGTTCAACTTTAAGTGCAGTTTTTTGCACCCATAATCTCCTATCTATGCAAATCTCTTTGATCATATTAATTTGACAGCATTCAGTTTCAGATATGTTCTTCTAAATCAGACTGTTCCATATACAGTTAAACATTTGGTCTTTTTGTTTTAATGACCTTTGACTGGATGCACTGGACTCATAAGGCATCAATCCAAATATCATACCAGGCTTGGCCATGATCACTTAGAAACTGACATCTCTCTATAGGAGTTTGAGTTCTAACATATTTGATATGCTCTTAGTCTTAGTAATAAGCTGAAAACACAGATTGAAGAAGATTTTAAGCCAATTTTTGAGCATAAATATCTAATGTTTTATTTAAGTGAAAAGCAACATGGTCTAAGTACAGTCTGAGAAAAATACACTCAAGAGGAAAACTACCATCTTATAAACCCTTTATACCACTGTCAAGTACTCTTGTTATTGTTTCTTTGGATTCTTAATACTGGATAAAGAAGCAGCGTCCTGGTGGAAGACTATGAATGCTGATTCCATCTCCAAAAAAGGTTTTATTTTTGAGATGTGGAAGCCATATAACAGAAATAACTGAGAAGATGGTTTCAATGATAAGTGCAATTAGAGTCAGATTACTTGGCAGGGAGAAAAGAAATAAAATGTGTGTCATTGAAGCCTGCTTGATACTGAGATGCTGAATGTAAAAGAATGTTCACAGAAAGATCCATGGTGCCCTCTGACTCCTAATGATGTCAGTGACTTCCTTGTGCTTCACTGAGAGCCTCCACCTGGACCAATACTAGGGCAGCTAATGCATTTATTTGCATAAATGTTCTCCATTTCTCTACAATTAGACACAACCTCTTCCAAGAGAAACATAAAAAGGCATATATGAATAAACAATCCTAAGGGACTAAACAAGGATAAACTGCCCTGGGTAACTCCTTAAAATTGATACTAAGTCCCAGATGATTTATAGCCTACTTTGATGGTAGGAAGGCCCAAAATTAACAAGAAATCCTTTGAATATTCATTAATAAAATATAAATAACATATTTATACAAGCAATATATATAACAGCAGAAAGAATGACAGACTCAGCCATTGATTTGTATTCAAACTACAATATTTTCCTCTTTGGAACTATGGGCAAACCAATAACTCTCTGGACTTCAGGTTCTTCATCTGCAAAATGGAAATAATAATTGTCCTCCCTCTTTCACACAAAAAACAGTTGTGAAAAAAGCACTTTACAAAAACTTCAAATGACTATTTCTAACACAGAAATGTGATCACTTTGCATAGTATATGAACCTCCTTATATGTAGAAAACATTTTGTAAACATCATTAAATGAAAGAGGCAATAAATAAAAGAAAACAGGGGAATACCACAAGCAATCACATACAATTTTACCTAATATTCCATTGCATGAGACGAGTGAAATGATTAAAAGGAAGCTGGCCCGAGAGTCAGGAAGAACCAAGTTTGAGTCCAGCCTCAACCTGACTGTATGAGCCTGGGTAAGTCATTGATTTAACTTCTCAGTGCTTCTGACATCTCTAAGACTAAGTTGCACAAGAGTTACTGATTTGTTTTTATCTAGGGAGTTTCCTTACTGGGAATTCCCAATGAAATCAAAGATGTGGGCAAAAATAACAATAATTATTATCACTCATACCATAAATAACTTACTTAAATTAATCAAGGGACAAGTTAACAAGTTGATTAGTCGATTCCTGCCTTTTTACAGCAGATCAGATGATGAAGAATCACCTTTCTTGAGCTTTTTGGAGGGATTTTCACAGGAAGGTCTGTGGAGAGTTTTTCCAAGAGAGGGTCATTCGGTGCTTTTTTGACAAATTTGTTTTGTCAGCCATATTTGTTTAGCTGGCTTTTTTCTCATTGGAGATTTATTTCTCCACTGCACTGCAGATTAACTTGTTGGTCTTTCTGCTGCTTTTGAGGCCACAAGCCATTTCCTCAAGCTGTCCAGACAACATATGTTTGTTTGCGTGCTAATAACACCAACACAGGTGTGAAAGGCAGGCTGTTAGAATCGTGTAAACAGTCAAGACAAGAAATGACCATACAAATGTGCACCAACATATTGCTAACATCATCTCCCTTCAGTCGCTTGACTCTGAGTGTAGAATAAAAATACGCCTAAAACTAAAGGGGATCTGTAAAATTACGGAGATGTCAAAGGGAATATTAAAGAAAGAAAATGAGAAAATACACAGATAAGTGGAACAATATTAGTTTATTACAAAGCATGTCCCAATGGAGAGATGAGTGGGTTCCTCAATTTTTATCCTAAATGTAATAATCCTTACTTAGGTGATCTGGGAAGATCTTGAAGTTTCATCTCTAGGATAAGCAAAACTCTGAATGTAATATGCAGCTTCATACACCTAAAAGAAACCTTGTCATTCATCTAGCCCAATGTTCCCATATTACAGAGGGTTAAAGAGAGACCAAGGAAGACTGAGTACTTGCCCAGTTAGTTATTGACATGGAAACTAGGTCTTTCAGCTCTCAAATCGTTCCCCTTTCTATCATATGAGATTAACATATTTATTATAAGGAATATTTATTTCATGAAACTTCAGATGAAATCAAATGTGTTTTGGGAGAGGAAGGAGGGAGGTTTGTCAGAATTAATGACATTTCCTTAATGGAAAGGTTCTATATTCAAAATGTTTTATTATGTTGGAAGACAGCACATTTGATATAGGTATATCTCACTTTTAATATGTCTTGTTTTAAAAGGGGGGAAGATTTATGGAGTAGTCTCTCCAGTTTTCAGATATTGTTTATTTTGCAAAAAGATCCACAAGAGAAGCAAGCCTTAGGACAAATTCTTTTTTTTTATTTCCATAGAAACTTTTAGATCCATGAGTTCTATATAAGTTCTATATAAATAAAAACCATGTAATTACATAGACAGGTCCTAAAGAGGATGCCCTAAATTTACATTATTGTGTGTGTCTATGTATCTGTATGTATGTTTACTTTCACAAGCATCTTTTATATATGAAAATACATTTCAAACATCAATCATTTGTCAATTAAAATGAGGGGGTATCATTTGTAACATTCTGCCCACTTGATTTTTGCTGAAGTTTCACAAGGAAAATATCTAACAAACATTTAGGAAGCATCAACCATGTGCCCAAAACCCAAAGATAAAATAAGATGAACCCTGCAGGCCCCCAAGAGCTTCCACTCTGCTTGAGGAGCCTGGAGTCATACCCAGAGATAAGTCCACCATGAGGCAGGTAATGATAAAATGAGTGGTAAAGCCATTCAGCCCAAGAGTCCCAGAACTGTTTCTAAGAAGGCTGTCCTGAGGAGGTAGGAGCAGAGACAACCCTTGAGGAAAGATAACAATTATCTGAAAGGTAGAGATGACTAAAGGATCTTGGAGAAAAGCCCAGGACAATGAACAGAAGCAAAAGGAACATGTCAAGTTCAGAGACAGATCATAGTCTATTTGAACCTATCAGATCAGGGATCCCAGAACTGATCCTTCAAGGAAGCTGTGGAATGGCTCTCCCTTTTCTCCTCTGAGTTCCTTTTTATGAGCTGGTTTCCATTTTGGTGGTAAATTCACTTCAATACCTTTATTGAGTTTTGTGAAGTACTAACAGCCTCCGGCTTCAACTACCTAAGTAGCTCACACAAAACAACATCCCCATTCCTGGGTGGGAATTATATTGCAAACTGAAGTATTTAGATGGATGCAGGACCCTAGGACCACACCTGTTATCTTTCTCACAACATGATGAGTCTATCTTCCTTTTGGGTCATGGGTATAAATGAATCAGTTATTAGTAGAACATAAGAGATATTATAAGACATTTCTATCACTGTAAATATTCCACAGACTACCAAATATCTTTCTCCCTTGGGGTTACTTGCCACCTTTATTCTTCTAAAATTGGGAGGGTTCTGTGACTTGTAACCATTTAGTATCCCCCAGACAACACTAATGTCAGAGTCAGTCTTTGGAAAAAAAGTTGGGATCAAGAGCAATAATATCTCCCAAATGTGATCTAGCTCAACCTCTTTCTCAATTCAAGACTATGTCCCAGCCAGTTCATTGCCCAATAATGGCATCTATCCAACATGTTGATTGACTTAACTCGGTAGGCTGTAGGCATGTTGAGCTGTAGGCATGTATTCTGAAAAACAAGTTTTCATTCATCTTGTTTGTTCAGTATGAATGAACAGAAATTTCTCACAAATAACGATGGTTACAAGAGAAAACATTTTCTAATTTTCTGGGGTTCAATGCAATTAGTACAATGTCATGTGAAATTAATAGCAGTTGAGAAACTGCTCATTTATAAAGAATGTCTCCTTTGTAAGGATTCTGTATAAGGCATCTTTTATGATGGTGCAAATACCTTAAGTGCTCATTAATGCTTTAAAAAAATCAAAAATGTAGGAAAAAATAGATCTTTCCTTAATATAGTTAATGGAACCTAGTTCAGGGCAGTTAGATGGCACAGTAAACAGCACAGGGTATAGAGGCAGGAAGAAGAGTTCATACCCAGCCAGACCCTCTTACTAGCTGTGTAACTCTGAGCAAATCACTTAAAACTCTGTTTGTCCTAATTTCCTCATCTGTAAAATGATTTGTTAAAGGAAATGGCACAAACTACTCCAGTATCTTTGCCAAGAAAACACCAAAGGGAAAAAAAAAAAAGAAAACGCCAAAGGGGGTCATGAAGAGTTGGACAAGACTGAACAATAACAGAACCTAACAACAAGAAGCTACCATTAACTATAATGGTAACCTTTCTTACAGCCTCTCAATAAGATCAGAATAAAAATAAGATTGTCTATTATTTGATATAGTTTTAGGAACACTAACTATAGCAATAAGATAAGAAAAGAAATTGACAGAATAAACCTAGTAAAGAGGAAACAAAATCACCACTTTTGCATATATAATGTTTGAGAGATCCTTAGTCAATCAAAAAATTAATTGAACCAACAAATTATTTCAATTAAATAGCAGACTGTAAAATAAATCCACAAAAATCATCAGATTTTTAATATATTAGGAACAAAACCTAGAAGCAAGGACTAGAAAAGGAAAATTCTTTAGAAATACGGAATATATAAACTATTTACATATATAATATATAAACTAACTAAACCCTTACATACATAGAACCCATAGAAACTGTGTGAATACAACTACAAAATCCTCTTTAAGTAATGGCTTATATAATGAAAGATATATTAATAGCTCATGATTGGATCATGGCAATATAATGAAAATGACAACTCTCAAATTTTGTGATTTGGTAGCATCGCAGACTACTACAGGGTCATTTTTATAGATCTGTGAAAAGCAGAAATAAAATTAATCTTTAGGAAGGAAATGTGAAGAATTTGAAAGGAAATAATAAGGAAGAAAGGGGAAAGGAAAGGGTCTAGAAATAACAGATCTCAAACTATACAACAAAGTAATAACTATTAAAATTATTTGGCACTAGTTTTTAAAAACTGAAAAGTTAACCAGTAAAACAGAGTAAACACATAAAACTTACTGTAACATACATAGTGTTTGATAAATATATAGACACCAACTACCAGGATAATGACAAATTTCCACAACTAGGAAAATGGGAAGACATTATATCAGAAATTAGAATTAGATCAATATTACATATCACATACTACAATAAGCTCCAGATATTTGCATGACCTAGATAAAAAAAAGCCATATCGTGAAATAAATAGAGAAGTGGAGAAGTAAATACCTTTTACAACTATGAATAAGTAAAGATTCTTGATAAATGTAAGAGACAGAAAAGTTGATAAAATATGAAATAGGCTGTTTCATTTATGCAAACAATTATAATTAGAAGAGAGACAGTTAACTGGGCAGGAAATCTTTTCATCAAATTTCATTGACAAAAGTCCAGTTTTCAAGATTTTTAGGGAATTGATAAAACTATATAAAAACAAAAGCCATTTCCCAATAGACAAAGTCAAATGATATGAATAGGTAGCTCTCAAAAGAAGCCTTGCAAGTTATCAATAATTACATTAAAAATATTCTAAGAAATGCAAGCAATCAAAAGTCATAATAAAAAAATGCCAAATTTACTGATAAGAGAAATGCAAATCAAAATAACTTCAAAGTTCTGCCTCACACCTATTCAAATTGACAAAGATAACAAAAGAGAATAATGATAGTTTGTGGGGCATGAGGAGCTATAAAATGTGAGCATTCTGCTCCAAATAGCCTGGAAAGCAATGCAAAATTATATCCAAAAAGGCACTTGACATAAACCATTTGATGCAGAAACCCCACTAGGCAAAAAGCAGAGAGAATGGACCTCTATTAAAATCTTTCTTACTTCCTTTTTTCTTTCTTTCCTTCTTTAATTACTTCTTTGATTATTTATGGAAGTAATTTTCATTGTGGCAAAGAACTAGAAACAAAGTGGATGTCAACCACTTGGTATATGGATCAATGGAACGTCATCATACCATAAGAAATTCCAAACTGATAGATGCAAAGAAACCTGGGAGAACTTGTTCAAACTGATGCCAAATGAAATAAGCTAAATTCACAGAAAACAGTGAACCTTTTTAAAGCAAAGAATGGAAACAAAGTCAGTGTGCATTAATTAGCGAGGAGCACTAGGAGCTGAGATCTAAATGCAAAAAAAGATAGACACTGAGCTCAAGGAGATTACACTCATTGAGAAGTAGAGATACTCTAGTTTGTAAAGACACAAGGATAGTAACAGACTGGCACAACTCAGGAGAAAGCGGCATCTTGGCTATCGAGGAGAAAACGATTGGAGATCTCAAGGAAGCATGTTTGGAACCAGGCTAAGATATGGTCATCAGTCAGGATGATGGGACAGGAATGTAACAGACTATCATCATACTTGAAGAAATGATGAAAGGAACGGACTTAGAGAAAGCTAGGAAGAACTATAGGCTACAGAGGGCAGTGAGCACAACCAGAACAAGGTACACATTCATCACAACACTATAAAGACAAATTTGAAAGCCTATCGACTCCATAACTCATCCCAACCCCGGAAGACTAGGAACACACTTCCCACATCTTGTCAGGGAGTTGATGGAGTACAGAGTGAGATAAAAGTTTTCAGATACTACCAATATAACACAAATTGGTTATTTGAACATGCTTATTTGTTATAAGAGGGTTTTTTGGAGAGGGGAATGTTGCATGAGGAAGAATGGGAGAAGTTTGTAAGAGGAGTAATCATAAAATAAAAAAGAAGACAAAATAATGTCATGACACATCTTAAAAATATAGAGAAATGAGCAAAGGAAAGTTGTGAAAAAGACACAGACAAGAAAATCAGTATTGGTACTAGAATGCTAAATTTGATGTATTTTTTTTGCTGAGGTAATTGGGGTTAAGTGACTTGCCCAGGGTCATACAGCTAGGGAATGTTAAGTGTCCAAAGCCAGATTCAAACTCAGGTCCTCCTGACTTCAGGGGTGGT
>JAJPUD010001736.1:87536-115596 GCA_023553655.1 Myrmecobius fasciatus | reverse complement strand
GCTAATTTCTTTGCAGTGCTAAAGATACTTGTAGAGGAATAAGAAAGGAGAAAGAAGTGTAGAAGATGGGTGTTGATCAGCTTCCTTCTATCTCCCTCCAAATCAAAGATGAATACTCAGGTGTTATTTGTCACTTTTTAAAATTTAGCCCTTTTTTAGTCTGGGTAAGAACCACATAGATACTTCTTTTAGAGATCTCCTCCAAAAAGGTAGTTTCTATTTCAAATAAGAACATAAATAGAAAGCAGAGGAATAATGTGTTAAAAACATGTGGTTGGTTTTTATCTTAAAATATGAATGAAAAAATATGTGAGCAAAGATGGTATCTCCTCAGATGTGATTATAACCTGATTTTTCACTTTGGATGGAAACTTGGACCTTGAAGAACATTTCACATTTCTCCTTCCTTTGTAAAGATTGAAAGAGAAGTTAGCAGACAGCATCTGAGTCCTGAGTCCCAATGATCTGCCCAGTGAATAGTCAATACTTCCAAAAGGCAACCTATTTAAAAATGAGAAAAGCAAAGAGGGAATTGGATACACCCAAGAAAAGGACAGGTGCATTCTGAGGTTGCCTAAGCAGATTCACAATCCCAGTATGGGTTCCTCTGTCGAAAAAGATTGGGAAGAGCACACTTCCAATTTCTTCTGTAAACAGCCAGAAAGCCAGAAAGACAGAGTCTATTGTACTCAATCGGACCATTAGCCCATCGAGTCTGATACTAATGGTCCACTGAGTTCAGCCAAAGTCAATAATTGATGTTTAAAGGGTATGGAAAAATCACAAAATCAAAACTTGTCTGGCTCTGCTAGAAACTTAAGTTAATATGTACATTAAAGTAATAAAAAAAAAAACAACTGAAGAACAGATTTAAAAATAAAAATTGTTGAGAGAGAATTTAAAAATAACCAAATGGGAATTTTGGAAAATTGGGGAAAAGCAAATATATTGTTTAAAACTTTTATAAAAAGTATCTGCTCCTTAAGCAGGCAATGTGAGGGGACCCCAAGTCAGGAAAATTCAAGTCCCCATTTAAAAAGGGTATGAACTATATGGTCCTGGGCAAGCCATAAAGGTTGAGTAGCTCTGGAAGCTCTGAAAACTTGCAGACCTGCACTAGCAGAGTGAATTTCCTCACCGAGAGTTCCCTGTACCAATGAAATCACAGATCCAGACTCTCACCTGCTTCCCCTAAAAATCTATAAAAAGTGCCTCTTCCTGACCATCCCATTAGGAACTAGCATTATTTTCATAAAATACAAATGAAGAGATTTTTACATGTCAGCTTAATCATTCCTGTGTGAATATGATGTTTTCATAGAATCATGGAAGGAGCCTTAGAGATGATCAACTCTAATTTCACCATCTACTATACTTTACAGGTAAGGAAACAGTTCTAAAGAGGTTCAGTCACATTTGCCTTAGTAGGGCCAGGATTCAAACCCAGTTCCTTAGCTTCCCAATTCAGTGGTATTTCCACTGTACCACACTGCAAGAAATACATTTTTACTCCAAAACCTTCCCCCTCACAGAGAAACCCACCATTATTTTGTTCAATTCACTAACAAAAAAGACAAAAGTAACTATCAAAGCTGTAAAAGATCCAAATCTAGAGGAGCACACAATAATTATTGTGATTTTTCAGTCATGTCCAATTCTTTTTGATCCCATTCGGGTTTTTCTTGGCAAAGGTACTAGAGTAATAATTATAATAATAACTAATGTTTATAAAATGCTCAAAGGTATTCAGATTTGCAATGGGGGAGGTTATGAGTTGGGCATGGGGGATCAGCGTATACATTCATGAGCAGGAATTCAAAACAGAAGATCATTTGAAGGAAGGAGAGACTCTGATCTTTGGCTCAAATAAAGTTTGATGATGGAGAGATCACTGCAGATTAAATAAAGGCAGGAAAACTTCATGGGAACGATAGTCTCTAATCTGGACTCTAATGGAGTTGAAGCATTTCAGGGCAGAGAAGCAAAGATTCTATTCTCTGCATATTGGGAAGGCTGAGAGACATCAGAAAAGAAGTTGATTAAAGACCATGGCAGGATGAGACTGGAGACAGCTAACCTAGGCTGCTCTGGGGAAATCAAAAATCGGTCCATCCATCAAGCAAAAAGCATGTGTTAGCTGGAGATACACATGACAAGCATTTAATAAATGCTCCTTGCCTACCTTTGAGGAGCACCCATTCTAATGGAAGAAACAATGGTGAGAGAGGGAGAAGGAGAGGGAGAGAGAGACAGAGAGACAGAGACAGAGAGACAGAGAGACACACAGAGACACAGAGAGAGAGAGATGAAGACAGAGACAGACAGACAGAGAGACAGAGACTGAGAGAGAGACAGAGACAGAGAGAAATGTATGATATATACAAAGTTGAGGAAATATTATCTGAGAGAGGAGAGTTTTAGCACCTGATGAGATTAAGAAGTCTATCTGTAGAAAATGGAACTTGGACTGAGCCTTGGAAAAACATCAGAGACTCAGAGCCATGGGGTGACAAACAAAAGCAAAGAATAGGAAATAAGGTTGAAAAGGTACGCTGAGAACCAGGCTGAGATGTCTGTGTTTTAACTTTAATGTACGAAGGAGCCATGATTTTTCTGTTTTCTGATCAGGGTGATGGTAGGCTCAGATTTAGGAAAACTATAAACTTTAAAGTTTGAAGGAAGAAGCAATAGAAAGTCTAGACAAGTGACTGGAACATAATTATTATTTACAGGAAGTAAAAGGAATAAGCATTTATATGGCACCTACTGTGTTCCAGATACTGTGTTACTAAGCACTCTATCATTATCTCATTTGATCCTCATTTGAACAACCCCAGGAGGTAGGTCCCCTTATCTCCATTTTAACCTTGAAGAAATTGAATCAGACATAGATTAAATGACTTGCCCAGGATCATGAGGCTAGTTTGACTGATTAAAGAAAGTTCCATTGTGTTTCCTTTATCTGATATATCTTTTGTGTAGATAAGATTTTTCTTGCACAACAATGATAAGTATGGAAATATGTATACATACATTCGATTTAAGTATTCTAACATAATTATCATGTAGTGGATATCCTGCCATCTAGGGGAGGGGTGGGGAGTTGGGGGGAAAAATTTGTAACAGAAAGCTATGTAAGGGTTAATGTTGAAGAATTACCCACACATATGTTATGCAAATAAAATTAAAAAAAAAAAAAGCTGGAGGAGAGTGGAAGAGACGTCCTTCATTGGCTTAAATACAAGGCAAGAATTTACTGAAGGAACAAACCTAGTAACTAGACTGTAGTACCTGATGTTCTTGATTCCACAGTCTTCCCATAATAAAAATAATGATAACAACAACAAAAAAAAAAAAAAAAAAAGAAAGTTCCTCCACCAAACAATAAATCAGCTCTCCTCACAGCCTTGTGTTTCGAACTACTAAGCGACACAAATAGCCTCCATAGCTCAATGCCCAGGGTTGGTGGCTTGGCGAAGATCAATGAACCCACAATAAAGACCCGTCTAGATGAATTCTTCTGGACTACTTTCCTAAAGCTTTATATATAAAGTCTTAATTTTTCTTTTTCGAGGGGAAAGCCGAGTGTTTGCTTTTCACTTGAAATATCTGCTGCTTTGGGGCTACAATGAGGAAGTGCGCCCATATGAGAGAAACCCTAAGTATCACAATGCAGTTAATCAGTAACTTTGGGTAATTAAGCCCCACTACCATTCCCGGCCAAGACTGCTCTGGGAGGGCTCACACAGTCCCACACAATCCATCAGGTCAGGGCCTGACGGGGCCATAAGTGGGCACAGCTTTAGGAGTCCCAGTCTCGATGCTGCCTGAGACACAACTATCAGCTTCTAGTATAAAAGCTTCAAACCGACATTAGAATCTATAACTGGCAAACTTGGGGCTCATGACTCACTCATCTTCCATTTTCTTTTTCGACTGGGCCTCCCAATCTCACCCAGTTTGAAAGCGGGGGGCTACAAATGGCCTGACCCCAATTCTGATCTATACAGAAGTTTCCACTCATTCTGTAGTCCACTTGGGCATGTTTGTCCCCTCAGGCAGCCTGGTGGCCTCCTACTCTCAGGGGCTCCCAATATTAGTGCTGAACTCAAGGTGTCTACACCCAGTTAACTTTAGCCCAACTACAACTTGGAACCCCAAAATTCAGCATCTTTAATATCAGAGATTATTGTGGGCATCCCCACAACGGGCCACTCATATTCATAGAGCTCCACTGTCTGCTGCTTTCCCCTTCCTTGTATCCATGAAACCTTCTCTTATCAGAATACAGTGGGAAAGGTTCTGGGTTGGAATCCCAGCTCTTCCAGGTAGCTTCAGGTAAGTGACTTTCCTTCCCTGGACCTCAGTTTTCTCATCTGTAAAATGAGAGGGTTGACCTAGAGAGCCTTCCTGTCATGGATCTCTGATCCTGTTCCCTTTCATCCTGAATCGCTGACCCGGAGGGGAATGAAGAGGGCCAGAAAGATAAAGAAGCGGCTCAAAACATTCATGGCCATAACAGTCTGTCAGTACCAGCACTATCAACCAGCTGCTGGACGCTCCATTTTCCCAGGCTCTGGAACCCCCTCAAAACACTCCCTTAAACAGTGGTCCCTGAGAGATCCGCTCCCCACTGGAAAAGCATTTTGCAAATAAAGGAGGTAGAACGATTCTAACATTAAAAAGAAATTAAAAGAATCACAAGTGCGAGAATTAGAGAAAAAATTCACAAGCAAGAAAACGTCAGATTATTGCCTTAACAAGAAAAATAATATTTCCATAAACACTCCAGTAATTTGTAAAATATTCACACAGTTGAATAATCAATCCAGAAACTGCATGTAAGGAAATCACACTGAAAACTCATAATGAAGAACAAATGGAAACCATGTAGACCTAAAACCCAGAATCACAAAATTGGTGAGTAGGAAAAATCTCAGGGGCCATGGAGTCTAACCCACACAGAAAAAAAATTATATACCATAACATACTCAAGAATGGTCAGCCAGCCAATACTTCCAAAAATGTCTTGATAAGGAGCTTCAAATACCCCCTTTGCAACTTCCCCACATACACACACTATTGCTGGTTCTGAAAGCAGAACAAGTCTAAACTGAAAACAGATATCGTATCAGAAATCAGACAGAAATATCGACTTTTTGATGGTCTATATGGAACAAGAAGCTTCTTATGACAAAAGCCTAGCCAGAAATCTTTTCTCATGTCTAAATTTTTCTATTTCATTCTAAACTTATAGTACAAAGAAATAGCTGGAGAATAGTACAAAGAAAAAAGAGGATGGTCAATGAAATCATCAATCTCCACTTTTTTTTTTTTGCTTCTGTTTTTACCTAATAAATTCTAATAAAAACAGTGCTCTGAAAATAAATAAATGAATGAATGAATGAATAAATAAATAAATAAATGAATAAATAAATAAATAAATGACAGTGCTCTGCACATTTGTTGTTGTCATCCTGAATCTCTTCCTGACTCATTGTGACTCCCTATGGGGTTTTCTTAGCAAAGGCAAAGATGTGGCTTGCCATTTCCTTCTCTGCTTCATTTTAACAGAAGAGGAAACTGAGGCAAATAAGTTTAAGTGATTATCCCAGGATTACACAGCTAGTGAGGCCAGATTTGAATTCAGAAAGAGGAATCTTCCTGACTTCACTATGCACTACGACACTACCCAAGTGTCCTTTCTGTGTACTAAGCTTTTATTCATTTATGCATGCAACATGTACCTTTCAAAGTTGTCCTGCTATTCTGTGATTCCTCCTGGCCTTCTTATTCTCTTCTGTGAGTTTTTAAATGCCTTGATTTTTCTTCTTTTCTTTTTTTTTAATAACCTTATCCCAAAATCCCTTTCTCCCATTTCTGCTCCTACCCTGGCAATTGCCAAATTGGCACTTTTCTTGAAATGTGGACAGATGGTGTCTGGTGGACAGATGGACAGAATTATGGATTCTTTAAAAATATTTCAGAAACACAATAATGTTTAACAAGAAATAAAGGAGTCTAGTTTAAAAGTCACTAAGAAGATTTTTTAAATAACCAAAGTTGTTTTTTTAATTCCTTAAGGTAGAAATGGATACTCATAACTTTCTCTCATATGCACATATTTATAATGTATATGAGCACATGACATAGTAGAGAGAGTGTTAAATGATCAGTACTAAAGCTGCCTCTGAAATTTCTGATCACAGCTAAGTAATTTAATTTCTATAAAGCTCAGTTTTTCCACCTTTAAAATGAAAGATTGGATCTCCAAGGACTTTAAAATCCCATTTATTTAAAATTAAAAGGCCACGTTGATCATCTCTTTGGGATTCTTTCCTCCCTCTTTAATGAAGCTGACACTGGATCCCACTGAAGCAAAAAAAAAAAAATTGCTTTTGGTATCCAAGAAGTATTAGATTCCAATGATATGCCCAAAAGATTTTCCTTGAAACCAATGACAAACTAGAAAGAAAACCTAAGTTTTCAGTGGGGAGCATTGCCCCTATCTATCTATCTAGCTGTTAGATCAGTTGACCTGAAATGATTATTGAGCCTATATGGTTTGAAGTTCTAGTTCCTACATAATTTCCTCAAAATCCACAGCCAAGCGACATTTTCTTTTTTGTTTGTTTGTTTGTTTGTTTTTATTCATTCTATTACAAGAAACATGTTTTAATCTAACTACATTGTCTAAGAAGTTTTCTGTATACATGAATTTACACAAAATGTCATTGTATAAATAAATAACCCTGAGTTTATTGACATCACTAAAAATGGACATTATTTAATCTCAACTAGTCACTCATTATTGCATATCAATCTATTTTTAAATAAACTCCCCATCAACTATCTCCAACCTATTTTCTAAAACCTTTCTTCTCTTCTAAAACTATACATGCCCACTGTCATTCTTACCATGAATCCTTTCTTCCCCATCCTTTACCTTAAATCCTCTTCCATATAATTTACTATTGTTTCTTTCTTTTTCTTCCTCCATGATCTTTGTACTTGCCAAAGACTACTCCTCCATTTGTGTCCTTGATGAAAATTCAGTCTTCTAAAATATCTTGTGTGTTCCATCACTCCATCTCTTTCTCTAATATTCAATCCTTTATCAACTGTCTCCTTCCCTCTTACTTATATATGGGCCAAGAGACATTTTCTTTTTTTTTTATTAAAGCTTTTTATTTGTATAACATATATATGGGTAGTTCCCCAACATTGATCTTTATTAAGCTTTCCATTACAAATTTTACCCCCAGTCCCCTCCCCTCCCCTAGATGGCAGGAAGTCCACTACATGTTATAATGTTGAAATGCTTGAAAAGTTATGCAAGAAAAATCCTATCTACAAGAAAAAAAAAAAAGAATCAGAGAAAGGCAACACAATGCAAGCAAATGTCAATAGAGATCATGAAAATGTTACATTGTGGTCCATATTTCATTTCCCTCTCTCTGGGTGTATATGGTCTTCTTCAGTGAACAATTGGAACTGGTTTGAGACAATTCTTTGTTGCAGAGAGCCATGTCCATCAGAATTGATCATCATGTAATACTGTTGTTGCTGTGTATGATGATCTCCTGGTTCTGCTCGTTTCACTCAGCATCGGTTCATGCAAGTCCCTCCAGGACTCTCTGAAATCGTCCTGCTGGTCATTTCTTACAGAGCAATAATATTCCATAACATTCATATACCATAATTTATTCAGCCACTCTCCAATTGATGGGCATCCCTTCAGTTTCCAGTTTCTAGCCACTACAAAAAGGGCTGCCACAAACATTCTTGCACAGGTGGGTCCCTTTCCCTCCTCTAAGACCAAGAGACATTTTCTTAGACAAAAAGTGGCAACCAAACAAGAAAGACTGTCATTTGCCATTCTTTGACTTTCTAACTTGGAGAACACTCATGGGAAAGTAGAAGAGCTGATGGATCTTCTTGTCATTCAGTCAGTGTCTGACTCTTTGTAACCCTAGTTTTTTGACACAGTGGGTATCTGAAGCCTGATTTGAACTCAAGAAGATGAGTCTTCTTGAGTCCAGGTTCACCACTCTATCTACTGCTCCACCTAACTGCCCTGGTTGGATGGATCTCACCTGGAATACAATGCTTTTAGTAAGCCAAATTTTAAGATTTGTCAGTTCAACCAGGGGATGGCAGGATTTAAGTTTACTGCCTATTTCATTATTCTCAGAATTTGTGTGTGCCACAAAGGTGCCAGGCACCTGTTTAAAGACCACTTTAGGTCTGACTCCTCCCTTTCAAAGTCTTCTGAGTACTGGAGGAATACACAGTTACATGTATTTTTAAGCATACAGAGTAACAAGTCATTTTCCTCAATGGCTGTTCCTGCTGCTCATTAAGCCAGGAAACATGGGCCCAAAACAAAGAGCTACTGAATCACACCATATCTTATCTCAATCTAGGAAACCTAAGAATCACAATGTCTCCCCAAACTGCATTTGTCAACCATAGTCCAAGTATGGAGAAAAGCTCTGCATTACAAAGAGTATAAGGGGTGTGTGTGTGTGTGTGTGTGTGTGTGTGTGTGTGTGTGTTTGTGTGTGTGTATGTGTGTGTTTGTGTGTGTGTGTGTGTGAGAGAGAGAGAGAGACAAAGAGACAGAGAGACAGAGACAGAGACAGAGAGACAGAGACAGAAACAGAGACAGAGACAGAGATAGATGGAGGGAGGGAGGGAAAAGGGGAAGAGGAGGTATAAGGGGGAAAAGAGAGGAATGAGGAGAGAGGAAGGGAGAGAGAGAGAATGGGGGGGGAAGGGAAGTGAGGAGGGAAGAGACCAAAGGAGAAAGAGAAGAGACACCTTGTTGTTGCTATTTGAGGGGAGGAGGAAGGAGGGCAGGAGACTCTTCTCAGCATGTTCTGATAAATTATATAGGGAATTCTAGCCAGCCACAAGGTACCCAACTGGGTCATAAAGTTGCAGAATCTGAACTAACAGAAGAGAAATCTAAATCTTATTTTTTTTAACATAAGCACTAGTTCCTCAATTTACTAAATTGATTGTTGTCACCAGAATAAATTACTTCACTTAAAGTTAGCAAAATTTCGTTTTTCGTCTCTAATCGTGAAACAGTAATGGATTGTCAGCTTATTGAGGGCAGGAGATAAATTTTTAATGCCTTGAACATAGCAGGTGCGGGACAAATGACTGCTGAATAAAGTCTCAAATATTTTATAAAAAATTTTCAAAGCACACAACATTTTATATAGCTAAGAAAAAGGCGCTTCTTAGATTTTGAGAACTTTATTAGCTATGAACATTTTAAAAATCAATGTACTGACACATAGCAGAAATTTAGATTTAGTAACTGATCAAAACATGATATCAAAAATTTTTCTGATAATGAAAACAAATTGTCAGTCAATAATCTAGTCTGTAATTACTTATGAACTTTTTGTGCCCATAAATTCAGACTCTACCAGTCCTTTTTTTCCCCTTTGTTTCTTCCACCACTCTCCTTTCTCCATAGCC
Source organism: Myrmecobius fasciatus (assembly GCA_023553655.1). NCBI lineage: Eukaryota > Metazoa > Chordata > Mammalia > Dasyuromorphia > Myrmecobiidae > Myrmecobius > Myrmecobius fasciatus. Next base: position 106,101 of record JAJPUD010001736.1, on the reverse strand, counting down.
TCACCCCCAAGCATTTCCAATCTCATTATCCTCTCTGCTAAAACTACTCCATGCAGTTTGCCTCTTGGAATCAACAGAAACACATGTCACTGAGAATTAGGGAATTCTAGCCAGCCACAAGCTACCCTACTGGGTCATAAAGTTGCAGAACCTGAAAACTAAAGGTTAGTTTGTTTTTCAAATGATCCCTTTACCCAAAAGGTAAAGGTTTGATGGGGGAAGGAGAAAGAAAGGGAGGAAACCATTCTAACAATTTATCAAGCTGGCTAGATCAGATGGGGGATAAGGATGGTTTTAGGGAAATTATCTCCCCACTCAAAATAGGAAGGAGTTTGTTATTTTTGAAAGTGAACTTGAGGACCCCCAATATTACTTTACTTTAAGGCAAAGAAGAAACTTTATTTATTCCATCCTTTATTCTAAGAAATGCAATTCAATTTTTTATTTGATTTAGAATTGCCTCTGCTACATTTTTCAAAATAATGTCTAACCCAGAGGAGTTGTGTTTATTTAGTAGAAACCAAATAATAAGACGTTTAAACTGGTGCCACCAGAAGAAAGAGGCAAAGACAAAGCCCTTGGGTTATTGACACACACACACACACACACATCCCAGGAACTGTGTATACATTCACCAAATGCCAGGCTCTGAACAAAGGGCAACAGTAACTTTTTCAGGACAAGGACAATTCCCAGCCTAAGACAAAGCCAGAAGGCTCATACTAAGTTTTCACTTTCTGGTTCTTGTGACTCAGTTAACAGGCTCTTTCTTCAAAGCTAAAGGGGTAAAGGGAGGCAGAACAGTCACTGGAAAAGCCATCAGCGCTGCTTCAAAAGCTTCACCCCCCTTCAGTCTGCAGGCTTTGCTCTCTGCCTCCCTTGTTTACCTTAGAAGGTATCCCAGGCTCATAAAAACTGGCCACATGGATGAAAGGCCAGGGAGAAGGAGGAAAGGACCTCAAGCATCTCCTTCACCACCAGCTCCTCCCCAAGGAGAAGGAAGGAACGTTTGAACCCTTCCCCTGATGCTCTGGAGAGAGCCCCTGGCTGGTGGGAGAGGGTCTGTGAGTGAACTCCGACTTGTCTACTCTGCAGAAACTAGAGAAGGAGAGAAAGGAGAAGAGAAAGATGAGGAAGAGAAGAGGAAAAGAGAAGGAAAGAAAAGAGAAGGGAAGGGGAAGGGGATGGAGAGGAGAGGGGAAGAGAGAAAAGACAGCTCATCTCAGCAAGAGCAGTGAATTCTCTAGCACTTTCAGCGAGCAAAGTATAGATTTGCCAAAGATCTGGTGATTGGCCCGAAGCATCCTCTAGGATTTAATCTGACAATTAAAACCAACTGAAAAAAAAATTAAATTCGACGCTAGGATGCAGTTTGCCTACATCCAAGGGACAGCACAGATAAAAATACTCTGTTAAAATTTTGCGCAAACTTGTTTTTCCTCGCTCTTTGCCCTTTGTATCTCTTCCCACCCCCAGCTCCTGTAAGGAAATGACTGGTTTTTTGGGGTTTTTTTTTGGTCTTAGGGTTCCCAGCTCTTAGCACAGGTGCTTGGCACACAGTTGGCGTTTAATACATGTTTTCTGAATTGAACGGAGGGGGAGGAGTGGACAAACAGCTACCTAAGGTTAATACTGTGGCTGGCACCGAGAATCCTGGGCTGGGGACTAACCCACATTGTCGGGAGCGCCAGGGCAGAGAATCCCCGGGGACTCCCCTATTCAGGCAGGCTCCGGCTTTTGATTGCCACCTCGCACCTCCCTCCCCCCTTCCCTTCCCGCCCCAGCCAAAGACCCTGAACGCCACCGAGTCTGTCCTCCTGCTTTACCTCCTGGGAAGGGGTAACTTATTCGACCCTCTTCACGCTAGGGTGAGCCAGCCCATCCTTTCCCAGACGCAGCTCGGAAGGGGTCACCCAGCGGCAAGAGGAGGAAGGGGGAGTCCCCTGAAACTCTGGCTGGGGAACACACGCTCCTCTTGCTGGAGAAAGGGGCAGCTCTCCCCGCCCCCAGGCGACTGGGCCATCTCTGGGAGACCTAGAGACACTCACTACTGGAGGGGGGGAAGAGGGGGGATGGAGACAGTGCATCCTTAGTCGCCCAGTGCTTTATTGCTCCGCAGTAACCTGGAGAAAGCAGCGCTCACACATCAGCACCCCCCCCCTTACCCATGCGCGAGCGCATACACATACACACACGCACACAAACAAGAGCGCTGTACTAAGAAAATCGCTGTCCCGCACTCACGTGCGCGCCCCACGCCAGAAACATAGCCTCTGTCCACGTCCCGAGACCTCCCCCCCGAAAGAAAGTCCAGCGCCCGGGATGGGGGTGGGGTATTTTCGGGACGACTGAGCGGGGGCTCCATCCCCGGGCTGGGTAGCCTTCATCCTCGGGGGCGAGTGGAGGCGGGGAGGTCCCTCCCCCTCCTCAGCTGAGGCTGGGCGGACAGACTTGGGGCCGGCTACCTGGACATCTTAGCAACCATCGACCCAACAATCCAACTGGCCCGCCTCAAACAAGTGCCTGCCGGCTCCGTGCCAGGCGGGGGGCGGCCGTACAAAGACAAGAGAAAGGGTTTCCAAAGCAGCGCGCCGGCCCTCCCGAAGGCCACCGTCAACTCACCCGCCTTCTGCCTCCCCTTTAGTCCTCACTTCTGCCGCCCCGGGTAACTGGCAACTCAGGGGGCCGGGGTTCCCGAGCGAAGGACCCTTCCGCTGAGCCGGTGGAACCTCCTCCCCCTTCTCCTCTTCCTCCTGTCCTCTGCTACACTTGCAAGACCTCTGTTTTCCCTGCCCCCCCAACAAAAAAGGAGAGAGAGAGGACCCTCTGTCGTCCACAAACGAGTCCCCGAGATCGGCAGCGGTGGGGAGGACTGGGGGGCCGCGGCTGCCACTGCCCCGGCTGCCGCCACAAGCTACTTTCCCATTCAAACCTCTGGCCGCCCTGGCTCCGGCACCCCGCCCCCCACCTCGTTGCCCCGAAGCTCCCGAGGAAACCAGGAACTGGAGCCCAGGAGAATGGAACGGAGCTCTGGGAGCAGGAGACACAGGGCAAGGGACTGGGGGCTGGAGGCAGGGGGCGCTGGGAGAGTGAAGCTGGAGGAGAAGAGGACGCGAGTCGGGAATGGAGGGCAACGACTCCTGGCTTCCTAACCCCATTCCAACATCTCTCCATCCCACACACCCAGTCCCTGCCCTTAGTTCCCCACCCCCAGGGACTGGAAAGTGAGAATTGTTGTCTCTAGAGCGATCCTTTTTGTTTTAAATCCCCCCTCAAAGGCAGGACCCGTTTCGTGCTCCCAACCCCAAATGGAGAGAGAAATTAAGTGTAAATTAGCTGATAAGGGTAAGCAAGGAATTAACCAACACCTGCCCAAATGAAGGCTGCAGAGCATGTAGGGAAACTCCCCCCTGGCCAATCAGTCCCAGGCCAGTCCAATGTCACCTTCCAAACCACTCCTCATCCTGTCCCATCCCACTCCATCCCATCCCAATCCAAGACTTTCTGAAAGTTCAGAGGCAAATGTTGGATTTCTTGGACAAATAATCAGTGTTTTGTTTTGTTTTGTTTTGTTTTGTTTTTGAGTATCCTTAAAGCCAAGCTAAGTGCATGTACTTCTAAGACTTCTAAGCCCTTCCTGGGCTTGTTCAGAATGCTCTCAAAGGATAGGATGAGGAAGAAAGAGGATTGATTTCCCTCTGGGGACTTTTCTGCAAGAATCTTTTCCCCATCTGTAACTGGAATATTAGTGTGGGCATTTGCCATAAATGCATCACCATTATCACCACTGCCTCCACTACCATCACTACCACTTCTCCTGTTTCTAGTAGCTATAATTTAGATCCTAATAATCTTGTTTAAAGGCAAACGAGACCCTCCACACTCCTTGGAACTCGGTGATTTCTGCTAAATGAAGATGCTGCAAAAAAATCTTCCCCCCCCCCAAAAAAAAAAAAAAAACCTTGTCGTTTACTACCTTGTATAAAGAGTAACTTTTGCCGAAGTGAGGGGGAAAGGCTCCTGGCCAGAAATCTGATAACAGCTGAAAGTGTCAGAGAAATTTAAAAGCTTGCAAAACGGTTTTCCCTACAAGATTTCCTCTGCAGCTCCTGCCCACATCCTGCCCACAGGATTAAGAGACAGAACTCGAAAAGATCCCAGGAGTCCTCTATCCTATCGCCTGAATAATGAGGCATCTCAGGGATCATTTATCCTATCACCTGAATGATGAGGCATCTCAGGTCCAAAGGGATCATATGACTTATTCAAAGTCACACAGATAATAGGGGAGGTAAAGTGGGAACTTAACTCCAGCTGACCCCAGAACCAGATTTCTTTATCACCCAAAGCTGCCTCTCCATTCCCATTATTTAGATGGAGAAACTGAGGAAGATACCCTCAAGGACTTCTATTATCCATCCCTTCCCAATCTATACACACACTTCAGAGAGGAAAATGGTGGGTTTCCAAATAGATTAGACAGACTTAGCTAGTGGGTGTCCCGGGCTCCTTCCTCTTACTCCAAAATCTTGGCTCTTTGCCATTTTTGGCCTAGTAAATCCCATTCTACAGACTGAGGGGGCTCAGAGAGGCTGAAAAAGTAAGCCGCAGTCCCACAGCTTGTGACTCACGGGGTAAGAACTGACCCCTTCTGCTTCACTCTCTATACCCCGAGCTACAAGACCAGCACTTCCACCCTCCGTGGGCGTCCCAGCTTTCCAACTCCCCCATCTCCTGGGAGGAACAAGGCTGGGGAAGGAGAATGAAAGCGAAGTGGGCACCCACGCTCTCTCCGGACAGCACCCTGAGGTGGCCGGCCCCCTCAGCCTGCCGGGAATCCCGGTGTGAGTGAGGTCCCTAGGAGAGTGGCTGGCGATCCGGGTTCATAATTCCGGGGTTTGCATTTACCAGCCTCCATTCAACCTGCTCTATTGTTAGTTCAAAGTCTGGCTGCCTCTGACTCCGCTTCTCACTCACCTTCAGTTTAAAATTCTCCTCCAATAGGAAAGCTCCAGGAACTCTTAGCGCGTGGGGTTGGCATGGTTATTCCCTCTCTTCCCCCCCCCCCCAGATTGGGAGGCAACCTGCACCCAAATCAATTTTCTTTTCTTTCTTTTTCTTTTTTCCTACTTGCTTTGCTAATTACCAAGGGAGGGCGGGGCTCTCTGACAGCCAGTTGGGGAGGAGGAGAGAGCAGTGATGGGGCGGACCAGGACCTCTTGGAACAAGATCTAGGGTTTCACCTTTTCATCCCACTTAGTGGATACCATAGAAACAACCCATTTGTATTATTCACTTCAACAGAGGCAATTACAATGTCTCAGCAAAGCATCATGGGCTCGGGGAAACTTTATCCTGAAAGTAATCTCGACTCGCAAGTTTTGCAAAGACCGTTGGGCGGGCAGGGGGAGCGGGGACCCGCCGCCAGGGATGCTGGCTCTTTGCAGTCTTGAGCCCCAAAAGCAGCAAATGTGAAGATACTTTCCATTCAGCGTAAACGTTTACCCCCAACTTCCCTTTTCCTACTTGCCCACACACGATAGCCATCTGGAAGCAAGACACTCAAAGAAACTTCTTTCCCTCAAACTGGTTGCTTTTCCTAAGAGTTTTTCCGGAGCTTGAAACTAGTAGAAACTGCATTGAACATTCGAATTTCAATGGAGTATATACATAGAGAGAAGGCACAGGTGTGAGTTGAATATTAAGGGATGATATCTTAAAAAGATAAAATTAAAGGGTGAGAAATGTACTAGGAAAAAAGGGAAAGGGAGAATGGTTTTTAAAAGATACAATTAAAAAGTGAGAAATGCTCCAGGAAAAAAAAAGGGAAAGGGAAAGGGAGAATGGCTTTTAAAAGATAAAATTTAAAAGTGAGAAATGCACCAGGAAAAAAGGGAAAGGAAGAATGGTTTTTAAAAGAGAAAATTAAAGAGTGAGAAATGCTCCAGAAAAAAAAAAGAAGGGAAAGGAACAATGGTTTTAAAAAGATAAAATTAAAGGGTGAGAAATGCACCAGAAGAAAAAAGGAAAGGGAAAGGTAGATAAAATTAAAGGGTGAGAAATGCTCCAGAAAAAAGGGGGGGGGAGGGACAATGGTTTTAAAAAGAGAAAATTAAAGGGTGAGAAATGCATCAGAAAAAAAAGGAAAGGGGAAGGTAGAATGTTTTTTAAAAATAAAATTAAAGGGTAAGAAAAGGGAAAGGTAGAATGGGGCAAATTATTTTACATAAAAGAAGCACGAAAAAGCTTTTACAGTGGAGGGGAAGATGGGGGAAATAAGGACAGTGAGCTTTACTCTCATCAGAATTGACTCAAAGAGGGAATAACATACACACAATAATTGGGGATAGAAATCTTTTTTTTACCCTGCAAGAAAGTAGGAGGGGAAGGGAATAAGAGAAGGGAAGGGAAATAGAAGAAAGGGCAGATCAGAAAAGGGGATTAGTCAGAAGCAAAAACAGGGTCAGGGTGAAAGGAAACAAAGAACAGCATAAACTGAGGCAGGGGGATAGGAAGGAGTAAAATACAGTTAGCAATAGTAACTGTGAAATGAAATTTAGTAGCAAGTTTCACTGATAAAGGCCTCACTTCTCAACATATAGAGCACTTTATAAAAAAAAAAAAAAGATCCATTCTCCAACTGATACAAGATACGAACATTTTTTCAGATGAACTAGTCAAAGCTATCTATAACCATGAAAAACTGTGAAAAATGGCTCTAAATCACTATTGATTGGAGAAATGGAAATTAAAATAATTCTGAGATACTATCTCACACCATAAGATTGGCTAGTAGGACAGAAAAGGAAAATGACAAATAATGAAGGTGGTATGGGGGAAAATGAGACACTGATGCAATGTTGGTAGAGTTGTGATCTGGTTCAGCCATTTTGTAGAGCAATTTGGAAGTTTGCCCAAAGGGCATACTTTTTGATCTAGCAATATCACTACTAAGTCTGTATCTGAAAAGAAATGAAAAACAAAAATAGGGAAAGACCTATAAATACACAAATATTTATGGCAGCTCTTTTCTGGTGGCAAAGAATTGGAAATTGAGATGTCCATCAATTGGGAAATGGATGAACAAATTGTAGTGTGATTATGATGCAGTACTAGAAGAAAAAGTATGCTATAAGAAATAATGAGCAAAAACTGATACAAAGTGATGTATACTGTGTACAAAGTAATAGCAGGATTATAGGATGATCAATTGTGAGTGATTTAGCTATTCTCAGCAATATAGTGATTCGAGACAACTCTCAAGGACTCGTGATGAAAAATGCTATCCATCCCCAGAAAAAGAACTGATAAAGTCTGAATATAGATTGAAGAACAGTTTTTCTGCTTCCTTTATTTTTCTTGAGATTTTTTGCAGTCTATGTTTTCTTTCACAATATGTTTTGCATGACGATTCATATATCAAATTGTTTGCCTTCTCAATGAGGGGACGGGGAGAGAAGAAGGGATAGAATTTTGAACTCAAAGGGTCTTTTTTGTTGGGGGGGTTTTCTGTACAATTTCAAATTTATTAGCGAAATTTTATATAGTTATCACAATTCTTGGAAAATCCTCTGTATTTACGTGTTTCATAGGGAATATACTAAAACTAGTATCTGTTTACTTTGACTCATGACAGTGATCATAGTCTCTGCAGTGATTAATTGTAGCATAAATCCTTTAATGATAGCTTTTTGCAACTTGAGTGCCACTGGACAACCATTGTATAGTCCACCTACTCCCAAGAGAACAAAATATATAAGGTGCCATATTTTGTGGGGTGATTTTTCAAAAAGAAACAAAATCCTGCTACAAGGTAGGAAGTATAAGGGAAATGATAGATCTACGAAGTACAAACATCGTATCCAGTTATGTAAGTATAAAATGAGAACTCACAGTTTTAAAAACAAGAATTAAATTAGTTTTTAATATGTATTTGGGGGGAAATAACATACTAAATGGGGGAAGGGAAGAATCTCTGATAGAACTGAGGTGACAAAAGGAAATTGATACTGAGAGAACTTGTCCAGTCAACCCCTCTTGTAAAGTGGGTTTCCCAGTTTGAGTGTTGCTAATTCATACAGAAGCACTTGTGGAAATGAAAAGTGATATCAGAAACCCAGCTATTTGATATGTACATTTCATGGCTTGTTTAGGGGGCTGTTTTGTTTTTAGGGGATAGTTTAAATTCACCATAGTGGATTTAACTTCCCAAGGGCAGAGATGAAATTGCCTTTTTTTTACATCCTTGTATCATAGAATTATAGACCAAGAAATGGAAGGAGCTTCAAGGGTCACTGGGTCCAGTTTCTTCATTTTACATATGTGGGTGGAGGGAGTTTATGGGACTTTTCCAAGGTCTTTCAGATAGCAAATATTAGAAGTAGAATGTGAATCCAGAACCAACATTCTAGCTGCTGCTTCATGCCTGCCTCACTTTCTTAAGACTTAGCTCACTGAATAAATGTCTGTTATAAATTGTTATTGAATTCTGTTTTTTTTAATTCTTACTGTAAATTCTTCCTATTTTCCTGTCTTTGACCTTGTCACTTTGGGAGGGTGGAGTTGAACAACATTGCTTACAAATAAGAAACTAAATGTCTGATTTTGAGCCTGTCCCTTCTCCTCTCTGGGACTCAGTTTCCTCATTTGTAAAAATGAAGGGTTGAGATTCTGGAAAATAATTTGTAACTAGACTAAACTAGAAAGATCCCTGCCCTTTGACTCCATGAGCATCTTCCTCCTAATCAACATTATAAAGCATTGTAAAATTTATGGAATATGTTACATACATTCTTATCTCATCTGACAGTAGCAATATTATCATTCCCATTTTATAAATACAGACATTGAGACAGAGAAATTGTGACTTGCCCAGTTTCAAAGAGCTAGCAACTATCTGAGTCAGGGAGGTCAAAGACCTCCTTGAAGAAAGGATCAACAGGTCAAAATGATTTATAGCCACATTCTGGGCAGTAGCAAAATCAAACACAGAAAAACAGTACACACAATGGCAAGACCTGAAAACAAAGTGAGATCTCATCAATCAAGAAACGGTGGAACAAATTTTAGCCTATAAATATAATGGAATATCATTGACGAGCTCAGAGAAATCTGGGAAGCCCTCTCTGAACTGATGCAAGGTGAAATAAGTAGAGCCAGGAGAATAATGTCTGATGGGATCACAATGATGTGTACCAAAACACTGCTTCATGAAGTACCCAATCCTGATGGCTGATGGCGAGATCCTCCTCTTCCGGCCTCTCAGTAGGGAGGCTAATCAGGTCTAGTACATACATTGTCAAATGTGGCCAATGGATTAATTTGTCTTGACTAGCTGAAGTTTGTTATAAAGAAAGGTTCTATCAGGGCTATTTAGGGGGGACTTGCACCCTAGCATGGGAGCCTCTCAGTTCTTTTCAGAGCTGCTCACCCACCTTTGGTGCTCACCTGCCACCCAACTCTCACTTGTGACTCCCACATGCTATAACATGTGCAGTGGCCATACTTGGGAAATTTATCTCAGCAGATTGGCTAAACCAAGTTGAGGGTAAGTCATGGACCTTAAAACCAATCAGAGATTTGGGAGGGGGTATATATTCCAAATATGGGAAGATTTCCCCTGACAGAATGGGCAAATCAGAACAATTTATTCCAACAGCCCTGAAAGCAACTGAAGCAGGAGATACAGAGCCCTTAAGAGTCTGGTCAGACAAAGAAGGATGCCAAGGTCTGCATCCCAAGTCATCATCAGTCTTCTTGACTTTAGTCCTGTCATTGGGGACTTCTGTGACTGGAAGAGCAAGTGTAACACAATTTTGTGCACCTCTGTCTCCCTTAAATCCAATTTACCCACACGTCTAGGGAGTGACAACACTGGGGGTGAGGGTGATCACAGGGCTCTGATACTGATATCCAGGAAAAGACAAAACTGAAACATTTTTTTTTGGGGGGGTAGAGCTAAACTAGATAGTATCTAAGATTCTTAGGACTTCCACAGTGTGATATCCACTAAATCAAAGAGTGTTAACTTCTTTTTTTTTATCATAGACTTCTTTGGCAGTTTGATGAAGTTTATAAACCCTTTCTTGCAATAGGGTTTTTAAATAAGTGAAGGAAAAAAGATTAATTTCAGAAAGAAGCTAATAAAAATAAGGATATTCTTTTCTTTATCTAAGTAGCCCAGCCCCTGAAATGTATTCATGGATCTCTTTCCCTTCGATCAGAAACCCCAGCTTTAAGTGGTGCCATTTCTAATCATGTAGATTTTCCCAAGCAGGATGGAACTTTTCCTCCCTGCTTATTACAGTCAATGGATGAAAAGGACAAAGGGATTAGAGATCATGGTGATTGTGCTTTAAGGATGGAAGAGGAGGGGGAAGGAGGAAAGCAGCAGTATGTAAACAGTGGCCCCAGACAGTGGGCCAATCATTCCATGCTTACAAATGAGTCAAAAGGCATAAAAAAGATAGCATTTTCTTTTTTACCCATTGTGACACAGTAATTGTGGGACCTGAGGGCTTCTACCTTCAGCCTTCTTTATGAGGGTCACAAAAAAAAACAAGTAGAAGAAATTCTATTTTTTTTAAACATGCTCTATTTGAGCTGGGCTTCTCCAAGTTCCCATAAACAGCTGGACTCAGGACCATTCAGTCACTCTATTTTTCTGGCAAGGATTTCTCACTGGAGTTTTTGTTTTATTTTAGAGCCCCTCTATTTAGCCTAATCCAAGAGCAAACTAATCTCAAGGGCTGTCAGCAAGGGCAGAGCCTTGTCAAACTCTCCTCAGCTCCCAATAATACCTATCCATCTGCAAGATTCTTCATGGAAAGGCATTTTGTGGCTGTCTCATTTCCTTCTTAACTGAATCTCTTGGTAACCACAGTAAAAAAACTCCTTTTATGTAAGGGGATCACTATTTTTTTTTTTTTTTTTTTGCTGAGGCAATTGGGGTTAAGTGATTTGCCTAGGGTCACACAACTAGGATGTGTTAAGTGTCTTGAGATCACATTTGAACTCAGGTCCTCCTGACTTCAGGGCTTCCTGCCACCTAGCTGCCCTGACCACTATTTTTTAACTGATGTAAAACATCATTCCCAATCCCCACCACCTTTATTTTCAGGGCTTTGAACCTCATTCATTACACTGGTGAGACATTGTCAGGCTTCAACCCTCTCAAATTACCTCCATAGGTCAAATTTCCCCCTCATTACAAGGCAAAATGTCACATAGCTAGCCACCTGGGGCTAGAGAAAATGCTGGGTGGTTGATCAATGGGGTTTAATAATGTTTACAGTAACTAGGATATCTGGATTGATGGGTATACCAGCAGACTTACATTAACAATAGCTTTTAGCTTGCTTAAAGAACTTCATTTTTATTATACTACTCAGCTCCTAGATCTCACTTAAATAAAGGCTATTCTCCCTCAGTGATATTCACTCTTAGAAGTTGTTTTAAATAGCTTCACAAAAAAATAGTTCTTTTTAGGTACACGGTGCCTTTCTTTAAACATACTAAAATAACACGAGGCACCATCCTCCTATCCCTGCTGAACAGGAGAGTGACAGATATTAGAGACTGTCCTCATTTAATTAAGGAAATAAGGGGAAGTGAACCAAGTGCAGAGAGACTAAGTGATGGGCCTTCCCTAGAGTAAATGGAGCTCCCTTGAAGCATCCTGGTATTCTGGTCACCTTGCCTTTCTTCCAGGTGGCACCTCAGAAAGATTGGGATATGTTTATGCCAGCAGCCATGTGCTTGATGAAAGTATAAAGTGATCCTAGAAGGAAGATCCCATTGGATAGGATTCAGCTGGAGGAGCCTTAACAACCGACATTTATAGAGAATTTTAAGTTTTCCAAAGTTCAAAAATAATGTTTTCCCAAAAGCCTTAATGCAGTCTTAAGTTTATTAATAAACTCTAACAACTTAAAACTTCACTAAGACTTCTGTAGCATCTTATTTTAAGCCTGGTGATGCAAAACTACTGTACCCATTTTATAGAAAAGGAACTTGGAGCACCAAGAGATCACCTCAGTACTAGAACATATCAGAGGCAGAATTGAAACCCGCATTATCTTGCCTGCACAACCCATGTTTTTCATTGAGTCCTGTTGTTGTTCAGTCATTTCAGTCATGTCTGACTCTTCATGACCTCATGTGGTGTTTTCTGGGTAGAGATGCTGGAAGGGTTTGCCATTTCCTTCTCCAGCTCATTTTACAGATGAGGAAACTGAGATAAACAGGGTGAAGTGACTTCCCCAGAGTCACACAGCTAGGGAATATCTGGGGCAGAATTTGAATTTCGGTTTTCCTTACTCAGCCCCACACTCTAGCCATTGCAGGGAGCCATAAAGCTGACCCACAAACTGGAATTGGTCAGTTGGAAGACTCCTTCCTTCCTTCCTCCCTCCCTCTCTCCCTTCTTCCTTTCCTACCTTCCCTCCCTCCTTCCTTCCTTTCCTTCCTCTGTCCATATAAAGTATCATACCCTCACCTACAGATACTCTTAAGAGCATTTTTTTACCCTTTTACACCTCTGAAGCCTCCCCACATATCTTAAAGTTTACTGAAAAGATTTCTTTCTTAAAGACCAGATCTTAAACCCAAACCAATCTGATTCGTATTGATTGGCCCCCGATAGGTCCCAGTTAAGTCCCATTTGGTCATTGTTTGAGTCCTGCTTTGGCCAGAAACCCAAGAGTCTTCCCCTCTCAAATTTATTTATTTAGATTTTTTTTGGACTAGGTGAAAGGGATTCTTAGGCTGGTTGGATCCTTGGTTGGATGTTGCCCTAGTCAAACTGAGACCTGTTGTAGACCTTAACTTAAAAAGGCCAAGGTCTCCCATTGCATCCAGGGCCATCTCTGGTCATTCTGATCCATCTGGCCCCTGGACCCCGATGGCTCCAGAGGGGAACGTGAAGCCGATGACCTTGCCCAGCCCTCCCTCACATAAACCCAACTCACTTGTCTGTCATGGTGCCACCTCCTGATGTCATCATGTCCCTCTTGGAGAATAATCAACAACAATGGCCACTGCAGTGCCACCTAGCTGTCCTTCAAGTGCCATAAAAAGTGCAAATATGGGAAATTCAGAAAATGGAGCTCTTTGAGACCACTTGGATGGAACCAGCATTTATTAAGCATCTGAAGGTTTCAGGGCATCAAGCAGATATAACCAGTGAGAAACAGCTGCCCTGCCTGAGTTTCAGGCTTGTCACGGGGAAAAATCCTGGAAGAGGAACATTCTTGGCTATTTTGCCACAAGTATTTTAGGGGTTTTGTTTTTCTTTGAATTTTTTTTTTACTTGCTTTCAAGTTTTTACCCTAGGAAATACCCTATAAATTTTTTCAGAGAAAACAACCCAGTAAAGAAGAGGGAAAGTCAGTTTTTCTCTCTCCTGGGAGCTTTACAAGTCTGATTGGAAATAGTTGTTTCTGGCCTATTGTCTAGTTCTGAATAGAAAGACCTCCCATGGAGCAAATATCTGCCCCATTTTCAGGAGGTGAGAGGCCCCCATGCCCTCTACCAAAGGCAGTTTTTGGAATTAAAGCCTCAGCCTTAAGTAATAATATGAAAGATGGCACAAATGCAGGCTTATATTCTAGTACACAAAAAGAATTATAAGAAACCTTTATTCCTGATAACAATCATTGAATTTTATTTTAATTACATGAAATATAAAAATCACTAACTCAACAAAGTTTCTTTGATCAATCATTTCCTAAGGCTATTAGGTATAACAGATTTATTAGAAAAAGTATAGTCAAAGTAAAGAACCAAAGCAGATTAAATGGCATTGTGAAGAGTAACAGCAGCTGCTAAAAGGCAATTGAGAGAAGGCTGGACCTGGGCTCAAAAAGTCCTGAATTCAGACTCAGACATTTAATAACTGTGGGATCCTGGTCAAGTCATTTCACCTGCTTGCCTCAGTTTCCTCAACTGTAAATTTGAGATAATAATAGCACCTAAAGGACTTGGTCCAGAGTAGGAACTACTATTGCCTTCCCTTCCCTCAATAAGCAAGTGGAAGAAGCATCAACACTTTCATTTCCAAAGCTTAGCAAACTAATGAACATTGAAGTTTTTTTCCATTTCCAATGCATGATTTTAAGGGTTGTATGGATGCCTTTTGTCTTTTATCCCTCAGATAATTCTCACCACTTCCCTCTTCCACTGAACCCTCCTTTGTAACCAACAAAGCTGAGCAATGGATTGTCTTTGACAGACAGACAAAACAGGCTCTCCCACACTCAGTCCATAGAAAGGAAGTGTTTTCTCATGGCACTGGAACCAAGATTGGTCATTGACTGTTAGTGTTGATCCATTTTACATTCTTAGAGTCACTTTCTATGTTGTTCTGGTTCTGGCTACTTGGCTGGGCCTTCACTTCTACCTACCTTTCTGGTGCCTCTGCATTATTCATATTTGTTGTTTTTTACAGCATAGTGAATATTCATTCATCCACATACATTCAAATGCCGCAATCTGTTTAGTCACTTGCCTATGGGTAGATAGCTACTTCATTTTCAGTTTTTGATTTGTTTGATTATTTTTTTTTCAATCACAAACTGTTGCTGCCAATATTTTGGATAAATAGGGTCTTTTTCTGTCTTTGACTTCCTTCCTGTATTTATTTGCCCAGCAGCAGAATTGAGAGGTCAAAGCTTAAGAATCATTTGACTTTCCTCACATTATTCTAAATTGTTTTCCAGAACCTAGAATAATAACTAGCATTTATGATAGCCCCTTAAAGTTTGCTGAGTGTTTTACATTCTATAGATCCTCAAGACCACTTTGTGAGGTAGATGTTATCATTACCCCCATTATACAGATGAGGAAACTAAGACTCAGAGGTTGAGTGACTTACCAATAAGTGTGACTGAGGTGCAATGTAAGTGACTGCTCTGGTCCAGTCTTACACCAACTCCAACACTCCACCCACTGTGCCACCAAGATGTATTTTTAGTTCCTCCAACATTGACTTTCTGCTTTGTGAACTCTTTGAGGATTCTGTGACTAGGAGTTAAGAGCTCAGAGTTATTTTAATTTGCATTTCTCTTCTTTTTAATGATTCAGATCATCGTTTTGGTTGCTGATAGTTTACACTTCTCCTTTTGAAAACTGTTGAGTCATATGCACTGGCCACTTCTCTACTGAGACTATAGTCAGTCTCCTGCATGTTTTGGATAAGATTCTCATCAGATATCTTATGCAAAGATTTTTTCCCCTCTGAACAGCTCATCTCATCTAATTCTAACTGTATATTGGAAGCTTCTCTTCTAGGAAGTTATGAAAGACCAGAACCAAGACATATTAAAATTGGAAGGGACCATTGAACTTATTGAGTCCAATGTTCCATCATCAGTGTCTGCTTGACTGGGTCCAGTGATGGAGAATTGTCTCACAATGTCAGTATTGGACAGCTCTCATTATTAGAAGATCATGGTAATTGATATTATCACTTTCTGGCAAATAGAGGGAAAAGAAGAAACAATGTCTGATTTATGTTCTTTGGCTCAAATATCACTGAGATAGAGACTGCAGCCCTGAAATCAAAGACACTTGGTCCTTGGAAGGAAAACTACAGAAAACCTAGAGAACATAATAAAAAGCAGAGCAAACACCTTGCCAATAAAAGGTCCATAGAATCAAAACTTTTTTTTTTCAGTAGAAAATATAGCTGTGAGAATTACACTGTAAGAAAAGCTGAGCACCCCAGAATATATGCTTTTGAATTGTGATGCTGGAGAAAACTTTTGAGGGTCCCTTGTGATAAGGAGGTAAAATCAGTCGATGCTTAAAGAAATTAATTCAGTTATTCTTTTCAACTCGTCATGACCCCATTTGGGGTTTCTTAGCAAAGATAATGGAGCAGTTTGCCATTTCTGTCTCCAGTTTATTTTACAGTTGAGGTGCTGAGACAAACAGGTGAAGTTATTTGTCAGGATTGTTCAGCTATTAATATCTGAGGGTGGATTTGAACTCAGGATAATGAGTCTTCCAGATTCCAGGCCCAGCACTTATCCACTGTACTATCCCTTCTGGTCACAATACTCTGGTCACATAATGAGAAACTGGGAAAAGACCCTGATGTTGCAAGATTGAAGGAAAAGAAAAAGATAATGACAGATGATGAGATGGGAAGCTTCAAAGAAGCAACAAACATGAGTTTGGGACAGATATTAGGATGACAGAAGGGTCTGGTATGCTATGGTTTATGAAGTCATAAAGAGTCAGGAGCAATTAAACAAAAATTACGAGAAAGTTATTCTTTGTATGGAATTAAGTTTTCATTCCTGTAACTTGTATTTACTTCTATACAGAAGTTCTGCCTTCTGGGGCAATATGAAATAACAACATCATCTAGCTTCTACACAGAGCTTTAAGGTTTACAAAGTACTTTTACAAATAATTTCATTTTATCCCCACAGCCGCCCTTGGGAGGTAGTCACTATCATTATTCCCATTTTACAAATGAGTAATTTGAGACAGAAAAGTTAATTGATGTGCCCATGGTCACATAGTTGCTAAACAGCTGAGACTTCATTTGAATTCAGGTCTTCCTGATTCCAGCTCCAGCT
Organism: Myrmecobius fasciatus; assembly: GCA_023553655.1. Taxonomy (NCBI): domain Eukaryota; kingdom Metazoa; phylum Chordata; class Mammalia; order Dasyuromorphia; family Myrmecobiidae; genus Myrmecobius; species Myrmecobius fasciatus. The sequence goes on along the minus strand of JAJPUD010001736.1, from coordinate 89,515 downwards.
CCAAATCCACCGGACCACCTTGCTTCTCCTTTTCTATTTGATAGTTCTTCAAACATTTGAAAAGGATTCCTGAATTGCACTTATTTAACCTATATTAGATTACTTGCTGTGTAAGGGAGGGAGATTGGGGGAAGGGAAGGAGAAACATTTGGAACACAAAATGTTGCAAGGGTGGATGTTGAAAACTATCTTTGCATGGATTTTTGAAAAATAAAAAGCTGTTATGATTTAAAAAATAAAAGAATCCTAGGCTTCCTTTAGCTCTTTCCTGCTCCACGGTGTTCTTCCCAGATCCTCCAATGGTTCCTCATGTTTTCCAGACCCCTTGCCACCTTAATTGCCCAGTTCAGACACACAGCTCCTAGAAATGAACACCAAGCGCCGTGCCGTGGACTATAATCTCCTTTTACTTAAATACTATATGCCTAAAAATGCCTTCTTAGATTGTCTTAGTATTTTAGCAGCTGTCACTTATTTATTGCTCATGCTGGGCTTGCAGTCAACGCAAACCCTCAGGTCTTTTCCTCTATGAAGCATGAAATTGATTTTTTGAACTTATTAGATTTCAACTTGTAGTTTTGGCCATTACTCCCGCCTGGGAAGCTCTTTTTCAATCTTGGTCTTTTTATCCAATGTATTGGTTCTCTCCCACAAATTTGGGTTATCCATAAATTTACTCAACATTCCCCCTAACGCTTTCATCCAAATGACTGATTACAAATGCTGAACAGACCAGATCAAAGCCATCGATCTGGACAAAGCCCCTAGAGACCGCCCTCCTGGTTAATATTGATCTATGGCATGGCTGTCCAACCAGCTGTCATGCGGTCTTTAACTCATCATCTTGAAAATGAGAACGTGGCTTCCAAATGCCATGTCAGGCCTTTTTTGAACTCTTGAATGCTTCCCTATATAATTGTAATGAGGTAGTTCTCATACAGTTATCACATAATAATGCTCATGTCATTCTCTCCCTACTGATGATGATTTACATGAGGGGAAGAACTAGATAATCCTTGTGAAGAATAATCTTTGTGAATTACTCTTTGAGATAATATTTGAAAAGTACTTTGTAATCTTTATATTGCTGTGTAAATGCTAACATCATTGCATTGTTGTAAATTAATCATCTGTCATTACTGCCTAACATGATGTTTTTCAAATTAGTCAAATGAGTCAAAATGGATGAAACAAGGGCAATGTTAGAGATTCTGTACAATGCCTTGCTAGTAATAATGAATAATAATAATAATAATAATAATTAAGATGCACAGTCTACCAACCACACTCCCCTGAGCTCTCCAGTTTACTTTCTCTATTTTCTGGACTCTTTCTATGATTTCAGGCATGTGGGGAGCTCCAGGTGAGGATACTCCCTTAGCTGGTACAAATTCATGACTATTAAGCCTCTTACAATCTTAAAAAGTTGCTTAAAGCAGGTAAAGAAATATTACAAAATAGAAATGAGGTTTGTCATGACTTCTTGATCCCAGGTCAACTCCTAGCGATCATGACTTACCTTTTAAAATCTTCACAGATCATTTGTGAAACACAGAAAAATCATTTCAGATGGCGATAGATAATTCTGGGCCCAAACAATCGGGCCCTCTGAACTTCAATAATCTCCCAGCTAAAATGATGTTTATACTTCGTCTCAATGGAACATGATACGTTCAAGCACTAGGCTAAGTGTTGGGAACACAAAGGTAGAAATGACCCTGAGCCCATTCTCAAAGGCCTGTGTCTCTTTGCAGGAGGCTGGTTTGCCAGCTAGGTGAGGCTCATTCACCAAGAAAAGACAACACCCCCAAGTATCCCCAGATACCAGGAAGCCAGTCCTGGGCAGCTAATAACCAGAAGCTGGACGCCAGCAGACAAATCCGGGAGTCTTACCAGGAATTTAAGCCACGGCTAGGTGGAACCGAAATCCGAAAGGCAGAACATGGAGCCCAGAGCCTGGAAGCAGGATAACACAGCAA
>JAJPUD010001736.1:65646-87526 GCA_023553655.1 Myrmecobius fasciatus | reverse complement strand
ACCTGGCCGAGCCACTTAACCTCTCTCCACTTGTTTCCTCTTCTGAAAACAGCAGCATCCCAGAGTTTGGGGGGAGAGTGAAAGGGGTTAAATGAGACCATATATGTAAATGTCTGTAAATCTCTAAATAAATCCTATTACTCTCATTTTTTATGCCAGAGGCCCAACCACCTTTCCTTAAAGGAACTGTTCTGATGGGGAGGAGAGGGAAGGATGAAGAGAGGGTTAGGCAGGTGCAGACCCTCTGGGTCTGCATCCTCTCAGTAGACTCTGGTGGGTGGATGGGCTGCCTCAAGCCCTAGAAAAGCCTTCCTTACCTAGGTCCAACTCAGCCTATGGACTGTGTGCCCCTGATTGGACACACCATTTGGCTCTGAGTGAAGTCCCTTTGGTCCTCTTCCAGAACTACCAAGCAGGTCCGATTCTTCACCCATGGGGTGCTGGTCCCAGTCTAAGGACCCCAGTCATGCTGCTGGCCCAGGCCCTCGTCGCCCACCCCTCCCGAGTCCTTCCATGACCAAGGATCAGAACCCAGGGTGCACAGCGGATGGTGACCCATGTTCTTTTCTACGTCCCTAGTGGGGGGTAAGTGGGTCACCCGGAACCGCACGAGCCACTGTCCGCAGGGTAAGGCAGTCTGGAGAAGACAAGACTTGGGGCTGAGCTGAAAGAGGGGTTCCCTTGGTTCCAAAGGACGTGAATGCAAGCTGCAGAGAGACAGGTTGAGAGGGAAAGGAGAGGTCCGAGCAGGGACAGCCCCTCTCTTTGTCTGGACTTCAGCTCCCAATGCTGGCTGCTCCCCTTGGAGCCCAACACTCAGCTGAATCTGCTCTCCAAAGTTGATTGGTGGCTGTCCTTCACTCCCAAAGACACCACCATGCTAAGGCACAATGGGCCCAACAGGGACTGCTCAGATGTGAGCATGCTCTGCCATGGGCTGGGCACAAATGGTCCTTATGAATATTTGGGGTTGATTCCCTAACTCTGCATGTCTTTGAGCTGTTTGATTATAGTTATAGTACCCCCGCTAATATCTTATTTAGGATTTGTGTCCATATTCCTTAGTGAAATTGGTCTATAATTTGTTTTAGTTCTTCCTAGTTTAGCTATCAGTACCACATTTGTTCCATGAAAAAAGCATTTGGCAGGGCTCTTTTTAATTATTTCAATAATTTATTTAATATAATTAGTTGATCTTTAAATGTTTGGCAAAATTCACTTGTAAATCCAGGTGAAATCAATTATTGGGAATTATTTTGCCCAATTTTATGTCAATAAATTGAACAAACTAAGTAAACGGAAGAGCGCTTACAAAAATATAAATTGAAGAGGAATAGAATATCTAAATAAACTTATGATTCCCAATAATTGTTTTGATTTCCCCTTCATGAGTTATATTCACCCTTTACATTTTTGATACTAGTGGCTTCCTTTTCTTAAATCATGAGTCAATCATTTATTTTTTTTCATAAAATTCCTAGTTTTATTTATTAATATTATCATTTTTATTAATCTCACCTTTAGTTTTCTGGATTTCCAACTCAGTATTTGAGATTTTAAATTTGTTCTTTTCCTACTTTTTAAAACTGCATACCCAATTCATTCATATGATTTTTCTCTATTTTATAGATGTGTCTTTAAAAAAAAAATCACGTACAAGATATGGTGCCATGGGTAACTTTTCTTTCTTGACTTGTCATGGCAAAAATATTAAGGGTAAGCACCACAGGGCAGGCTTCCACATTTAGGGAGGGCCAGTCCTCTGAGCTTTTGTAGTGTGACACACCCTGGTACTCCGCTGACACTGTCTCCAGGAGCCCAGAGCTAGGGTAATCTGGAGAATCCAGACAAGCCTTCATCTACCTGACTTATCTTGGGTGGAAAGACAGGCCAAACTCTTGAGGGCTTTCAGGGCTTTTCAAGGCAGCTCCATAGTGTTTTGTGGCTTGATGTAATAGGGAGACAGTCATCCCTTAAAAGGGTCATCTGGTAGACCTCAATATCCATTTGTGAATTTCTCTACAATGTGCAACATGCACTGAATCTCTTCCAAGAGCCTGCTGAGCAGTTTTAGGGAGCCTACAAAGCTATGTTACACCTGCTTGCTATTTATTCTAGTTGCCAAAAAACTGGGCTCTATAAAGACAACTCCAAAGTGACTGTCCAGGCTATGTAACAGTATTACACGATGCAGAAGAGGAAATCTCCTAGAGAGCCAGAAGGGAAAACAGGGCAGAAAATATAAAGAAAATCCACATTTATGAAAAGCTTATTTCCAATAAGATTTGGAAATATTACAAATTGCTTAGGAGCTTAAGAGGCAAGAGAAAAATGGAAGCACAAAATCTGAAGATAGTTTTTCTCTTATAAAAAAAAAACAAAACAAAACAAAACAGAAAACCCAGTGTTCCTTCCATTTGAGAATAAACTCCAACCACACTACCTTGCACATCAATTATGTACCAAGGGTCTCCTGTGTTTGATGGCTAAGTCAAATACAAAATTTATATAAAACGTGGTCTTTGTCTTCATGGAACTCTCTAGAGTTACACAATATTCTATAACTTCATTAAACTGATGCTGAGAGGTTAAGGGAAGTGTTAAGAGAAGGTTGTTACCTTCTTGAGTGTTAGGGAGGAGGAGGCATCCAAGCTAAGGTTTAAAGGATGTGGAGGAATAATTATACAGTTTTGAAAAGATGGAAGAGCTCAAAGTCATAAAAGCAGGAAATGCAGTGCTCCAGTTTGACTAGATGGAAGAGATAATTACAAAATTACAAGAGTAATATAAGCTAAGGTTGGAAAGGGGGATATCAAATTGAAGAGGTCCTTAAATGCCTGACAAGAGAGTTAAAACTTGAACAATTGGTGTGAATGGGGACTGTGCCAGCCAGGGGCAGCTGAAGGTGGAGATAATGACTAAGGGGCCCTCATATGAAGGAATAAGAAAAGGATGAGAAACTAGTGGAGACTGAGAAGTGAATCAGAGAACCAAGAATAGGAGAAAGTGTCTAACAGGAATGAGTGTTCGAGAAGGCAAAAGCTGCCAAGATCCAGCTCTTAGACCATCTATCCTGACTGGAGGCAAAGCTGGTGGCAGAAAGAAAATTCCTGGCCTGAGACCTTTTAAAGCCCATATAACCCCAACTACCTGATTCTCTCCAAGTGTGTGGGACTACATGTCAGCTAGAAACTGCCTACTGCTGTTTCCAAGGCCAAAATAGCTTTGCAAGTAATTATTTAGTAAGCTGAAATTAGAAAGCAGTATTTTTTGTCTAGAGAAGCATAAAATATACAGCTTTCATCTACTAATGAGCTATATTATCCACTGTTAGCATTCTCTCTCTAGAACTGCAGATTACTCAAGCATGCAGCTTTACCTATGAAGGCCTCTCTCTCTCTCTCTCTCTCATATATATATATATGTATATATATATATATACACATACATATATTTATATATATTTAAATTTGAATTCTAACAGCTAATATTATCTATAAATAGATCTAAAACAACTGTGAATTGGCACTGTTTAATACTTTCACAATGGATCTTTCCAATTTTCTATTTAATTTTTTTCAATTAACACAATTTTCTTCCACTCTTTCCCCATTGAAAACAGACATCCACAAATCCCTTGTAACTTAACAAATATGCATGATAAAGCAAAAAAAAAAAAAAACCTTTCCACATAGGCCTTGTCCAAAAAACTTTCAGTATCTGTAACCTTTCTGTCATCAGTGGCTGGGTACAGTGCTTTATTCATCCTTCTGGAGTCATGGTTATTCATCAGAATGAGTTCTTTAGTCTTTTAATGTTGTTTATCTTTAGACTGTAGTGATATAAATTGTTTTCCTGATCATTCAAAATCAATTCATACAAATCTTCTCAGTTTTCTCTGAAACCGTGCCTTTGTTTCTTACAGCACAAGTATTCAATGACATTCACATATCATCTGTTCATCGTTTTTTGATGAGTACCCCTTTAGTTCCAGTTCTTGTCATGACAAAGAATTGCCAGCCCTTTTTGTAGTGGCAAGGAACTGGAAATGAGTGGCTGCCCATCAGTTGGAGAATGGCTAAATGAGTTATAATACATGAATGTTATGGAATATTATTGTTTCAAACACAAAAAGAAGTCCTAAAGAAGTGAAAGCAGATGATGGAGCCACTAAAAAGTGAATTTTTTAGAGTGATGAAGTAGGAGAGCAATGAAAGGATGCTAACAAGGTAAAAAGAAAACCAGTAAGGGAATTTTGTACTACTAAGAGTTCCAGAGGTTCTCTGCCTAGTTTATCAATTATATTATCTCCAGCCTGTTTGTATTTGTATCACAAGAAAAAGAGAAATTCATATGGACTTATAAATGTCCAGTCATGGACATTTTCAATTAATCCCCAAATTCTTAAAGAGAATCTAGTAGTATATTTCAGGAAACTCTTTTGCTTACGATAAAAATGTTAATTATATAATGTGTAGTTGTTGATTTGTATTTTGCTTCTTGTTAAACAAACAGGACACAACCATAAAGGATGAAATTTCATATTTAATAGAAGTCAATCGGGCAGCTAGGTGGCACAGTGGATAGAGTACCAGCCCTGAAGTCAGGAAGTCCTGAGTTCAAATATGGTCTCAGACACTTAACACTTCCTAGCTGTGTGGCCCTGGGCAAGTCACTTAACCCCAATTGCCTCAGCAAAAGAAAAAGAAAGAAAGAAAGAAAGAAAAAAGAAGTCAATGTACTTGATTAAATGAATAAATAAAATTTATGTTTTTAGCACGAGAGTACTGTTCATTCCTTCTCCTAGGAGGACGATGAATGCCTTCTTATGAATGTCAATGATCTGTAATTGAAAAGGCTACTTCTCTTAACAAGTAAGTCATCTTCAAAAATCACAGGTTGGCCATGGCTCCTAAGGTAAGATGTAAACCTAAGTCTCTCTCTTTTACAGGCTGTGGGGAAAGAGTGAGAGATAGGTCTGGAGCGCATGAGGGTAAGCATTTCTCTCCAGTGACTCCAGATTTGTGAAAGTTGATTCAATTTTTAAGTAAGTAAAAAAGTATGTCTCAAATGCAATTATAATTCCATTGAAAACTATTTTAGGTAAAAGTCTTTTCAAAATGACACCATGATTCTTGTACAATCTGAAACTTGGTAATTTATTACACAGTATTTTTTATTTTCAGGAAAGCACATAAAAAGCATACTCACCACAATCTGTTTAAATTCCAATCTAAAATATACAAAAGTCATCTCTTTTTTTGAGCATTCAAATCCCATTAGACTTCTTGTAAAGTCTAAAACTCTGATCGTTTGGGGCCTTCTCATCAAAATTTTTTAAATAAAAATATATATATATATATATATATATATATATATATTCTCAGGTATTTTCCAATTATGTGATCTCTAGAAATCTTCCAATATTTCACCATTTTTTACCATGTTTCACAAGACTCAGAAACTCTCTGACCTTCAATACAAAACTGGAATTAGTTAGTTTCTCTTTATATTTTTTATATTCGCTCTTTAATATTTGAAAATAGGATTTTTGTATGTTGAAATCCCATGATGGTTTCTTCTGGAAAGGATTGTCTCTGTTCCATATTTCTCTCCACGAACCTTTAAATTTGGCTATATAACTCATTTTCTCAGTGTCTTCTTTCCAAATTCCTTTTCCCCTTCTTATGGCTTTTAGCTCTGCTCTCAATAGATTTTTGTGAATTGTCCAATATAGCCTAGAGTTATGATCTAGCTCTTTGATAAGAACAGTTTTGCCGAGCCCTCTTCTCAAAATCTCTTCGTTCAAGCTCACGGTAAAACACAGACCCTTAAATAAAACAGAGTACACTCTATCTTATCATCAACTCCTCAAAGACCTCCCCCCCCCCCATGCACAGAGGGGTCCCTCAACAGCCTCAGGACTGCAGGGAGAAGGGGCCAAGCCCAGGCCTGGAGCTCAGTGGCTGTCCCTTCTCCCTACACTTCCCAACAACTCCATGTGTATGAATATTTTCCTTTTACAGATAAGAGAATCTAAGTGCATGAGGAAAGTTAAGTCTTGGAAGCAGGATCTTGAGTCAAGGTTTCTAACCCTTCAAGATACTGACTGAAGTTAGAAGACTTCAGTTCAAGTCTCAGCTCTTCAGTTTGCTAGTTGGGCCAATCACACCTTCCCTATTCCCTTCTCCAAAAAGGAGATCACACGGTTTGGAATTATGTGCATCTCAAGTTTGTGATGGGGAAGTGCTACATAAATACAAGCCATCCTTCCAAAGTAGATGCGGTGCCAAAGGTGCCAGAGCTGGGACCAGGAGCTTCTGGGTGCTCGAGAAGATCCCGCTTCTTCGTACAACTTGTGGTAGAGAAGATGAGAGCTGGGTATTGTTTGGCCGTGCATTCAACTTTGGGGAAGCTGATTTCAAAGGGCTCAGAAAGAAATTGAGGAGGACCTCAGCCTCCAATTCTCTACAAAGTCCCCTCTGCAGGGAAGGGGAAGCTCTCTCCTCCAGAGAGGAAGAAAGGTGAGGCTGCCCAAAGGGGTTAGGGAGCCCAAGAGCAGACAGCTGGGATTCTTCAAAGACATTTGAAAAGACAGAAAAGTGATCAGACAGCAGAGCAAGGACAGCCAAGTGGCCAGAGAAGGAAAGCTGAGCTGACAGGGGAGGGCAGACAAACCACGGCATGTGAATCAAAGCACGTTCAAATGGTCTAAGCAGCAATGCCTGGAAGAACTGTGAGAAGGCAGAAGGCCCGGAGGAACTGATGCAAAGTGGGGAAAGCAGGAAGGAACACACCATTCCAAGGCGGCCAGTTCTCAGCTCCCACAAGGGCCACCATCTTTGACTGAGGTACTGAAGGACTTTGTTCTTAACCCCCATGGTGGCTATGACCGGCTCCAAGGCAGGCCCAAGCACAGCCACCATGGAAGTGTCTGCAGGCCCCCTGGGGTCCACAGATAGGCCAGGCAGAGAAAGACTCCCTGCCTCAAAGGGGAAGGGTTGCTGTGGGTGACAGAGAGCTCCCCTTAGTGACAAGTGTCCAGGTTAAAGCTGACCTCTCGGGGAGGAGAGAGACAACTAGAGAGAGTGTCACAGGCACAGATTAGTTGGAGAACTGAGCCCTGGGCCTGCACTTGGGAAAGCTTGAATTCAAATCCTGCCCCAGACACTTCTTGGCTGTGGGACTGGGGCAGCCATTTCACCTCTGTCTGACTCAGTTTCCTCAATGGTAAAATGGGGATCATAATTGCTTTCCCTCCTGGGCTTGTTTTGAGGACCAACGAGATAAAGCTTGTAAAGCGCTCCTTAAGGTGTCGGACATATGTAAGAGCTAAATAAGTCTGTTCCTCTAGATGACCCTTCCATCTGCTGCCAGCTCTCAGCTGGGGGTCTGCCTGCACGACAGGAAAGCCAAAGGCCTGCTAGCCACTGCCCTGCACCTTTCTGCCAGGCTTACTCTGAAACGACAGCTCTGATCCACTGGAACACGTAAAATACAACAACAGAACCAAACCTGGCTGGGCTGTGGGCCGCATTGGGGAGGGGGGTCCACAGAAAGAGGGGCCCAACTGGGCGGTGGGGAAGCCCACCTGATGCACACCTGGCATTCAGGATCTCTTTCCTTTACACAGAGTATCCTTTAGTGCATTCTGTGATGGGGCCAGGAAAGTCAGTCACATCATCTCTAAAACTCCATCTTTTAAAAGGAAGGCATAAATCAATCTGGAGTAGCAGGATTGCTCAATGGATAGAGCACCGGCCCTGGAGTCTGGGAGGGGAAGGGAGATCTGAGATCAAATCCAGCCTCAGACACTTAACACTCCCTAGCTGTGTGACCCCAGGCAAGTCACTTCACTCCAATAGCCTAGCAAATAAATGAATGAATAAACGAATGAATGAATGGATGGATGGGGGAGGGGAGAATAAGGTCAACTTTTAGGAACCTCACTTCACTCTAACTGCCAAGCAAATGAATGAATGAATGAATAGATGGGGGAAGGGAGATCAACCTCCAAATTACTAAGTGCCCAAAATTTGGGGTACACATGAAAAATGTAAGAGCCTGATTGGTTTTTCTCCCAGTACTTACTCTATTCACCAACAGGTAGCAAAGAAGAGATGAGTTGTCCCTTGCCAGCAGCTGGAACCACAGTATTTCATAAGGTTTTAACTCCTTTTTCAACCATAGGTGACCAGCCTCAGTGAGCTCTACTCCAGCTAGCTTTACCGGCAAAACTCCATATGGCTGCTCTAGATAGGAGAAGAGAGTTATTTTTTTAGCCAGATAAAACATAATGCAAATAATAACTTCCAAGTCTGTTTTGAAAAGTTACAAGGAATATTTATTTACTTCTTCACCTTCAATTTTCCTTTGGAAACAAGAAAGAATGGTAATGGGTTAAAATGACAGATATATGTCAATAATATGTAGTGTACAAATTCAGAGTTAGCAAATCTCTCAACAGATAACAGATATTTTGTCAATCCAGTACACAAATGTTAACAAAAATTCTTAAGTCTTTCATTTTTAGTAATTACAAATTCTGCAGAGTTTTCACTAATGAGAAGTGTTTTCTGGGTGTCAAATTCATGAGTTAGTTAAAAAACAACAAAAGTTATATAATAATGTAAATCCTATAAAGACTTTATACAAAAGGGAGTAAGATCCAGACCAAGAACAAAAAGAAATAGTAAACCCTCCCTATGTCTTTACTTGCTCTGAGAAGCTCTTGGTTTAAATGAGCAACTTCTCAACTAACAATCCAGGTGATTTTAACCATTCAAATACCAGGAGGCCTAAACATATCACTAAAAAAAAAAAAATATGATCTCAATAAAAAATAACTGGTTCCCAATGTTAGAATCATTTCAGCATTAAAGATCCGGGCAGTCAATTCTTTTAAGCTACTATCAAAGGACAAAATTCAACATCAAATTACAAAAAAAAAAAAGATAAAACTGGGGAGACATTGTGGCCAACTACAATTCCAATCCTAACAACTGTATGTAACAAGAAACTAATGTCCCCAAATGAGAAAGGAATAAAAGAAAAGGCATCTTTTCCTATAGAAGCTGATGCTAAGTAATCACTATAAAGAAGAGTTCAAAAGAACCGACCAATTGCCTTGGCTAGCATGAGAAAGGTTCTATCCCAGCTCCCATAATAGGTTAGAATACAAAAAGCCCAAATCATTACTATACCTTCCCTGTTTATTCCCCAGACAAGACAACCACTATCTTTCTGTGGCTGTACAGACTTCTCTTGGCAGTGTATGTGTTTACATGCTGCTATTTTTCCCCTCTACAGCCAGAGCACCCCACTTTCTTAGTTTCATATGCCTGTAGGTTCCAGCTCTCCATACCGTGTGCTTCCGGCCCTTCTAAGACCAGAAAGGCCTCCTCCCCCAAACTTGATTCTCAACTCAAATTTTTCCCCCATTCCTTCAAGGCTGAACTCAGGTGGTACATCCTTCATGAAGCCTTCTCTGAATCCCTAAGGTAGGACTTTTGCTGAGACTTGGAGAAAGCCAGGAAATCCAGGAAGCAAGAGCACTTTAGACCTAAGGAGGGCCAAGGGAATGGCCAGAGGAGGCAGGAAGATGGCAGTGTAGAAGACATGGGACAGCCAAGAGGCCAGGGCCACTGAATCACAGAATATGTGGTGCGAGGGGACTGGAGAGGGAGGACGGACCCAGGACACAGAGCCTTTGATATTTGTTCCTGGAGATGATAGAGCCATTGGACTACAGAGTGGAAGTGGGGAGGAGTGATTTGTTCAGACCTGAGATTTAGTCAAATCACTCTGACGGCTCAGAGAGGATGGAATGGAGTGGAGGGAGACAAGGGAAGATCAACCAGAAGCTGCTGCACAGTACAGACTCAGTAAATGTTTTTTCTCTCCTCTGTGAATGATCCAATGGGTAGAAGAGAAATAACCAGGATTTAAACATTTCCTAATGTTCTTAAGTAAAATCATGTCTATTTTTTTCTATTTTACCAAAAACACAGAATACTAGGGCCTCTCAATTGTTATTTATTTACATGTATTCATTATTCCTCCACCTTTACTTACTTCTCCATGATGAAACTAGAGGGATAGTAATGGGGACATGTTCCAGTTCCAGCCCCGTTTCAGTTATCCGGCGTAGTCGTCCTCGTAATTTAACGTTATTTTTTATAAATTCTATTGGAATATCTGAAGCATTTATAAATTTAGTTGTCTGTTAATATGCAGGAAAAAAGATATAACACAAAAATTTGTGTTTTAGTATTTCTACCGTTAAAACAATCTTGTTTTAAATTATACTTCTAGAAAAATAACTCAAAACATTATCATTATTTCCATCCAATGTGTAATTTTATAACTTCAAAATACTCCGAAACAATGTTTCTAATAAAGTAAAGTCACCAAGTCAGAGATGAAAGTGACACTGGAGGGTAATGAGAGGGGAAATGGGGAAGGAACTACACAAAAAAGGAATAAGAATGGGTGGAGAGTCAGTACCATAAATGGAACCAATCAACCATGTCCAGAACAGTACCATACATCCAAGGGCACTCTTAGATAAAGACAATGAACAAAGAGGGCTAGAGGATATAAGGGATCTTTGTTTTAATAAAATGGCAGCAAAATCTGCTACTTGATCCCTTTAGCAGGACAGCTTTTTTTTTATTTAATTTGATAAACCTGAAAGCTTCAGGGCACAAAGTAGTCTGTGTAAAACCTAAATTGAAGCAAGAAATACCTTTTTAGGGAAACATACTAAAATTAATTGTGAGGTCCAAAGCAATTCAAGATATGTTAAACAAATACATGCTTAAGGATTAATTTTGAGCAATTCATCTAGCAAAAATCAAAACCACAGAAGTAACCCACAGTTAAAGAAAATTTCCTCTGAGATCAAAAAATCAGAGTTAAATTTTTTTTAAAAATATGCCACCTGCTTATTTTTTTTTTTCTTTCCTGTCTTACTAGAGATGGGGAGATGAGTGAGATTATTTCTTTGGGCTATTTTTATTACAGCAATTAATAGGTTTATAGTTTTAAAAGTACAACCTGAATTCATGACATTTCAAAAATAGGAAAATCTCAAATTAAGGATGAAATAAAGACAATAAAAGCGGAAAGTCTGGTATTGCTTTTATGTATTAAGGAAGAAAGTTTTTTTGCTTTACAATTCCCAGGAAAGGGAAACATAAAAACTGAGATGAGAACCAATTTCTCAGTCACAAACACAAAACTGTGACTCAGAGGAGTAAAACAATAATTTCTGAATTTCTTTTTCCTGGAGATTTTTAATTGTGGCAAGTAAGAGAATGAAATGGAATGAAAATAAGTTTTTTTTTCCCCTGAGGCAAATGAGGTAAGTGACTTGCCCAGAGTCACCCAGTCAGGAAGGGTTAAAGTTTTTGAGGCCATATTTGAACTCAGGTCCTCCTGGACTTCAGGGCTGGTACTCTATCCACTACACCAAGTAGCTGCCCCTAAAAATAAGTTTTAACTCCAGAAACACTAAAAAAAATGATATGGGACCAATAAATCATTAAGAATCCTTCATGGTAGCATCAAGATCATTTGCTACAGTAAAATTAATCATCATTTTAAAAAGAAGTGTTAAATTTGTTTAAGTGAATTTCTGCTAATGAGCCAGAAATCTCCACAGTGCTGGCCAAAATCATTATCAAAGACACTTCCGAGATATCCTGGGGAATTTGAAATTCAAATTTTCTAATACCAACATTCTATTAGGCCAAACTTCTAAGATTCCTTTCAAGTATAAACTAGTAATTATAAAATGTGATATTCTGTTTTAAATATAATTTTCAATATTAAATATTCTTAAATGCTTGCAACAGAAGTAATGGCATAGTGCTTGAATTAAAACTGAGTTAATTCCAGTGATTTTGTGATGATGAGAGCCATCTACACCCGGAAAGAGGACCATGGGAACTGAGTGTGGATCACAACACAGCATTCTCACTCTTTTTGGTGTTGTTTGCTTGCATTTTATTTTCTTTCCCATTCTGTTTCCTGTTTGATTTGATTTTTCTTGTGCAGCAAGATAATTGTATAAATATGTATGCATATATTGGATTTAACTTATATTTTTACTTTGACATGTATCGGATTACTTGCCATCTAGGGGAGGAGGTGGGGGAAGAAGGGAAAAATTTGGAACACAGGGTTTTGCAAGCGAAAATGTTGAAAAATCATCCATGCATAAGTTTTGAAAATAAAAAACTTCAATGAAAAAAAACTGAGTCAAGTAAGAATTTCTAAAACTGCACATGTACTAGTTCTCCTAAAGGATTTTTAAAAGTTCACTTACCAATTTAATACTTCTTGCAAATAACATGAGTCCCATCACTGCCATTCCAGTACTAATATTCTATAAAAAGTACATAGTACAAGTCATTCATTCTTCCACGGTGAATTCACTAACTTCTAAAAGTCTTTAATTGATCTCCCCCCCTTCTTTAGCCTCTGTATACCCTTGCAGGTACAGCCCCAAGCCCAGAGCTCCTCTCTCCCTGGAGCCTCTTCCTCTCCCTGAACCCAAAGGCTGGTCACAGAGCTGTCCATCCCCATTCAAGGCTCCAGGCTCGCCCTCGAGCCTCACCAGGTAGATGCGCCGGGATCACTCCCGCTTCTTCTGCTTCCTAAATACCTGTGCGTCACTCAGAGCCCACGCCCCCGTTTTCTGAGTGTCTGGGCAGGATATTGGGGTAACTTGCATTTGAATCAATCTGGTCTTCCGTTAGTGCATCTTAGAACCGGACTTGGATGTGAAAAGGGCATTTGGGGTCATCTGCTCTGCGCCCAGACTTCCCAGCACAGAAAACAGAGCCCTCCCCATCCTCCCTTCCGCAGGTCATCCTCTGTCCCCCGTAACCCCCCCCCATCGTTCTTTTGGGTTACGTCAGACTTTCAGCTACAACCCTTCCCTGAGAAATAGAAGACTAAAAGTTTAAATGTTTTCCAATAACATCATTTGGATTCAAATACAAAGACGAATTTAAGCGACTTTTTTTTTTTTATAATCTGAGGCAATTAGGGCTAAGTGATTTTGCCCAGGGTCACACAGCTAGGAAGTGTTAAGTGTCTGAGTTCAGATTTGAACTGAGATCTCCCTGACTTCAGGGCTGGTGCCTTTTCCACTGCGCTACCTAGCTGCCCCCTTCAAGTGACTTCTTAATACTTATTTCACTTTTTAAAACGTCGGATGAGCCCCAGATCTCATGAACTTCATTTCCTCAGCCTTGAGCCCAAGGTCCCCAGATTCGGTGGGGCCTAAAAACCCTCCGATTCCTTAAACACACGTCTCCGAGGAGCGTGACCGGGGGCCGGGACCCAGGAGGCTGAAAGCTCCCACGCCCGCGGCCTCCCTCCTCCTGGGAGCCTGAACCCTCGGACCACAACTTCCAGAGGCCATCCCGTTACACAAGGGGAAACTGACACACTCCCTCTCCTCGGGGGCGGGGCGGCGAAGGGTTCATCAGGGCCATGTCCCCTCCCCGCGGGCCCTTGAGTACCCGGATGAGGCAGAGGTTGTCATCGGCCCACTGTGCCAAGAACGCCACCGTGTTGAAGTCGGTCACCACGCCGGCCTCGCTGGGCTCCGGGGACAGGCTCTCCATCTCGATCCGGGAGGAGCCCGAGCCCTCCAGCGCCTCCGTTGGGGAGGTGGGCGAGTTCTCGGGAGACGGCCCGGCCCGGGAAGAGGGATGGTTCTCGGACTGTAACTGGGAGCGGGATGGGATAGGACGCTGGGAGGGGGCTGGTGGCGCCGCCGGCCGGGGCAACACGTGGCTCATCCGCAAATATTCGAGCGACTGCTCCTGGGGCGAACCCATCTCGCTCTCCTCCTCCTCCTCCTCCATCTCTGAGTGGAGGCGTAGGTGCCTAGCTAGCCGCCGTGCTGGGGTTTGCCTAGCGGGGACGGCCTGCGCCTGCGCCGCTGTCAAGCGAGGCCGGTCTGCGCCTGCGCCAATCTGCGTCCGCACTGCCGTACTTGTAGTCAGCCTAGCAAGATCTGGCTGCGCTTCTGCCTCCCTTATTGCTATTCGTTCCTCCCTAGGGAGGCCGGGCAAGGGGCCGGCTGTGAAAGGAAGCGCGGGGCGCCAGAGGCCGTGTCGCACCACAGGCCCATCGCGCGGCCAACCGCCGGCCGCCGAGCGGGCCTCTCTTCCCTCATTAAACGGCCGCGCCCGGGCCTTGTTACGTACTTCACTACGCATGCGGCCTCGGGGACGACCAGGCCGCGTGCGAAAAGGGCGACGTCCCCGAGCCCTAGGCGGCTCGGGGCTCTGGACCGCCCCTTAATGAAGAGAGGGGTTAGGGAATTCTGGGAAGGAGTCCCAGGCCCAGACGGGTGACCCTTCGTCCCCGAGTTCTAGGATCCGGGAGTCCCACATTTCCCTTCCTTCTAAGAGGAATGACAGGAAGGCAATTCTGGTGCCCCCACGCCCAAGCCCATGAATGACCCGGCCGGGTTTTGGCTTAGGGGCAAGAGAGAGTGGGGGACCTAGCAGAAATCGGCACCGACCCTCCTCCATGCTGCTGTGGCACGGGACCCATCCTTCCTCTTCTCCTCTCCCTTCTCTCGGGCCACAGGAGGAGCAAGGGGTAGGCGCAGCCTCTCGTGTCCCACGTAACCACTGGTCAGTGACCCGGCCGTTCTAGTGGAGGCTGGGCTGGAAGTGCCCTCTCAGCCCCAGGCCCCAGGTTAGGGATCAGTGGTGGTATGGCCTTTGCTGGAGCACTGGTGAGATGAGGTTTGGGTCTGGCTCCGGGCCACCCTCGAAGGCCGGTGCTCGGCATTGGTGGGGGGATTGGATGAAGCCCGATCCCAGGGGAGACCCTGGTACCTGTAAGGCAGCTCCTGGTCACCTTCGAGGGTCAGATGGAGGACGAGGAGGGGAAGGGCCCCTTCCTGGGCGGATGTTTGTATAGCTGGGGGCATCAGAGTTCGGAGGGCGGGGGGCCTTTGGCCATCCCACTAATTCTCATTCTCCTAAGGTCACCCCCTTCTTCTCCATTGCTGTGCTCCAGGTGGTCAATTTCCTTTATGTCCTACAGCACCCCATTGCGCTAGGACAGGAGTCCATCGGTCTTGGAGTCAAGTTCCAGGGACTGTTAAAGGGTGCTAGTGACCACACAGGAAAGGAAGTGGTATGTTGCTTTAACCACAGGGTTCTTGGGGCCAGCTAATTATAGCTCAAGAACCCTACTTTCTCTTGGAAATTCTTTGATTTAGGACGAGGATGTCTTAACTTATTTGTGCATCCTGTCCCCCTTTTGGGTGGCCAGTGAAAATAAGTATAAACAGTGTGATTTAATTTCGTGTGGAACCAAAGCTTTGCTCAGTTTGAGTTACTGCTCCTGTCACTTTTACACAATTAGGTCAGTGCCAGACACACAGTAGGAGCTTAATAAATGCTTGGTTATGAATGACTCATTGCCTGGGCATGCCACAGGCTTATCTTGTTACCCATCTTTTATACTTACCTTTTTTAATGGTGCTTTTTATTTTCAAAATACAGGCAAAGATAGTTTTCAACATTTACCCTTGCAAAACCTTGTATTCCAAATTTTTCTCCCTCTATCCCTCCCACCCCTTTCCCTTAGACATGGAGTGATCCAATACAGGTTAAACGTGTAATTCTGCTATGCGTATTTCCACAATTAACATAATTATCACCTTGTCATCTCATCAAGATGAGAAAGAAAACAAAAAGCAAGCAAACAAAAAAGTGAAAATGCTATGTTGGGATCCACACTGAGTCCCCACAGTCCTCTCTCTGGGTGAAGATGGCTCTCTCCATCACAAGCCCATTGGAACTGGCCTGAATCATCTCATTGTTGAAAAATGCCATGTCCATCAGAATTAATCATCATGTAATCTTGTTGCTGTTGACTTATCTTTTAAGAACCTAAATTAATTGGTAAGTATCTTGTGTATCCATATATTTGTCTCTTCAAATTTTTCTCTGTAATCTTCAAAATTTCATTCTTAAACATTTTCCACTCATCCTGGACTGATTTCCTCTGAAGAATTTTAGTCCATGGGATCTTAGCAGTCTGATCCTTTGAATTGCTGTTCCAAAATCATGTTAGATTGTGCCTGGATTTCCTCATGTTAACAAACTAGAATTAGTAGAGAATTTTTCCCTATACAAATAACTGAAGTGTAAATCTACTGAGGAAGTTTCATATGTCCTAGAGATGACTCAAATTAGTATAATTTCATCCTGAAATAGGTATATCTGGAGAACCTCCCCATTGACAGAGAATCTCTTTGGTGAACAATTTAGAAGATGTGAGGTCCATGTTTTATGATTTGATGTTGCTACTCAGCAGATTATTGAACAAAGTTATCTCTCTGGTTACATCTACTAGGCAATCTTGTATGAGATTAATATGTCAAACCATTCCAGGATCTCTGTCAAGAGATCACAGAGCACAGAACACAACTGAAATGACTGAATGGTAACCATCTACTGGGTGAGAGCCCATATGTGATATATCTTATGTTATTCTTAATGACATTAAATCATCACTGATATAGCATATTTGTTCCATGTCTTATTTGTTATTTTATTTTGATTCAGAAATATTTTTGAGGTAGTTGGGTTAATGAGACCATGACAAATTTTATGTCCTTCAACTGCTGTTAAATTTTGATATAAACAATGCTCATAATTTTCTTTCCTTTTCTTCCAGGATGTTTTGCCAATGTGTATTCTTAAGCAATCTTGTCCTTTTTTCCCCTAAGTTCCTTTGCCCAATGTGATGAGAGATCCATTGTGACAAAGGATGGTTTCTAGGTTCTTCTATCTCACTGTTGTACATCACTTAAAATTCTTTAAGAGGAGATTCTATATCTTTTTCTATTCTTCCCTCCTCCCCCAAAAAAATTTTCATATAAACAGGTGGGGAATTTGTGTAATAGCATTTATGTCTTCTCAGCTTTATCCTCATTTAGTATGATTTCGATTACTTGAACCAGGTTTCTGGCTGACCACAATAGTTAGAAAAGATTCCTACATCAGTAGGGTTGTCTCTTCCATTTTTTAAAATGTTGTTTGATTCTTCTTGAAGCAAGCGTTCATGATGTTCAGATGTAAGACTTTGGAGTCAACAGATTTTAGCTTCTTTTATTTCTTGATCCTGAATCACATCATCCCAGCAATTTTGGCTGTCCTCCATAGATAGTAAGACTATACATTAATATATAAAATCTAATCAAATTTTAAAAAGTTACCAACTTGGAGGGCAAATATATTCACATAATTTCTTTCACCTTTCATAAGAACTGTAAGTAGATAGGCTGTTATCTTTTCAATGGTTTGTGCACTGCAAGGCCAGATTGCCGAATAGCTTGCCTATAACTGCAGTAGTTTTAACTCCCTCTGAGATGATCCCATGGGTGGGCTTTCTATTTAGCTGCAGCATTTTGTCTTCTAGTTTCATTTATGATGAGTTACCATTTTGATTGTTAGATTGTATCATGTCCTCCTATTTACAGGCTATTATGGCGGGGACAGAGCACTGAACTTGGGAGTCTGCAATTCCTAGTTTCTCATCTTCCAGTGGATATTTTATTAGCTGTGTCACCCTAGGGAAATCCCTTCACCTTTCTGAACCTCATTTTCCTTACTTGTAAGTGGAGGTATGAATGACAGCCTCTTCCCAGGGTTGTGGGAAGGATCAGATGAGCTTGAGGAAGGTTCAGCAGCTTACAAGTGCTACAGAAATGTGAGCTATGGTGATATCGCCTAAAGTGCCTGCATCTCTTTCTCCATTTTGCCACTTTATACAATAAAGGTTTGATCCTGTGCATACCCTTTGACCCAGCAGTGTTTCTATTGGGCTTATATCCCAAAGAAATCATAAAAGAAGGAAAGGGTCCCACATGTGCAAGAATGTTTGTGGCAGCTCTTTTTGTGTTGGCTAGAAACTGGAAACTGAATGGATGCCCATCAATTGGAGAATGGCTGAATAAATTATGGTATATGAATGTTATGGAATATTATTGCTCTGTAAGAAACGACCAGCAGGATGATTTCAGAGAGGCCTGGAGAGACTTGCATGAACTAATGCTCAGTGAAGTGAGCAGAACCAAGAGATCATTATTCACGGCAACAACAATACTATATGAGATCAGTTCTAATGGACATCACTCTCTTCAACAAGGAAATGCTTCAAACCAGTTCCAATTGTTCGGTGAAGAGAGCCATATACACCCAGAGAGAGGGATGTGAAATGTGGACCACAACATAACATTTTCATGTTCTCTATTGATGTTTGCTTGCATTGTATTTCCTTTATCAGATTATTCTCTCTTATAGATACGATTTCTCCTGAACAAAAAAAATGATGTGTGGCAATAACTATACATATATTCGATTTAAGTATTCTAACATAATTATCATGTAGTGGATATCCTGCTATCTAGGGGAGGGGTGGGGAGTAGGGGGGAAAATTTGTAACAGAAAGCTTTGTAAGGGTTAATGTTTAGGAATTACCCATACATATGTTTTGCAAATAAAAAGTATTAAAAAAAAAAGGTTAAAAAAAATAAAGGTTTGATCAAATTCGTTTCAAATAGTGAGATTCTAGGGTTTGTTTTCCCAGAGGCTTATGGTAATGGTACTCAGCTCCTTTTAAATTTAGATGCACAATTTCTTTTTCCTTCAGGGCACTGATCTATCAAATTAACAATCTGACATCAAGGAATTTGTCTTCTCCTGGAATTAATTGGTATAAAATCTTGTGACTCATCCCTAATGCTTGAAACTCTAAAATATCTATTAGCCCTTCAAATAGAATAGCTATTAAAATGATGTATTTTTAATCTGTGTTCCATTTTATTTATCTGTGCACTATATTTCTATAATTCACAGGTTTAAAAATACAATACCAATACTCATCTCCAGTGCCATTCTTTTCATAAATACATAATCCTAGAACCTGTTAATAGGTAGATGGTACTTAATGATTTGTGGCCATAACAACTCATCCCTTTGTGACCACTTTTGTTATTGTTGAGTACTTTCAATCAATCATGTCCAACTCATCATGACTTAATTTGAGTTTTGGGGGGCAAAAATACTGGAGTACTTTGCCATTTCCTTCACCAGTTCATCTTACAGTTGAGGAAACTGAGGCAGACAGGGTGAAGTGATTTGTCCAGGCTCATATAGTTAAGCATCTGAAGCTGAATTTGAACCCAGGTCTTCCTGATTCCAAGCCCAGTACTCCCCATCTACTGTGCCACACAGCTACCCTTAATGAGAATTAATTAAATGTGGGGGCTAAATTGTATTTGGTTTTAAAGTTGGTCCCCAGAGAATGGCTGGCCACCTCAGAGCTAGCTTGTGGAGCCATCCTTTAAAAAATAATAATTTTTGTTTTCTTAAGTTGAATAATACCAACTGACACATTCATAAAGAAAATTATAGTACATGAAAGCACAGATGTGTAATGTATAGTTTTAAAAATGTATAATAATCTCAATACATTAGTTTCGAAGCTGTCTTGATAGTTTGTGTCTCCTTCCAAATTTCCTTTTTTTGTGCACTGGAGCCACTATTTTAAAACTGTAATTCACAAACCCTTCTGGTTGTACTGCCCTATTACAATTAGTCAATAGATATGTATAGGCATTTATTAGGATAAAAAACTTAACTACTGAACTTGCTCTTTCCTAAAAAAAAGTATGCATACTCTACCACAAATATACTTAGTACTTTTTGCAAAGAGGGTAGATAAATTGGAATAAATGTGTACCAAGGCACATCACAGAACCACAGAGAATGGAAGTTCTTTTCTTCTCCGGTCTTCTCTGTGGATCAAATCTCCACTGTCAGAGCTAGGTCTCTCTTTAATCTAATCTTCTCTACTACCAGTTTATTTTTAAAGCTGCTGCCTCACTCAAATGAATGTCTTTCCATCTGTATTTTTCTGGAGAGTGTTTTCTTAAATGGAGCTCAAACTGATTCTCCAATAAATCAGATAGATTCTGGGATTGTGCTCTCTGACACTTATACATGCTGTTTGTTAGAGCAGTGGGCTGATAGCAATTACCAGAACACCACAATGATGTTAGATATCATGCACACAGTACCTCCTAGTCACTTATGGTTTCTTCCCTACAAACACTATAACTTGATACCTTGTGTTTTTTTAAAGTAATACATTCCCTGATACATTCCAAATAATAATAGGTTGTATATCCCTAAAAAGGTTGATTGGACATAAGGAATTGAAGAGGAAAAATAAAGAGAAATCAGCCCTCTGCAAGTGAGGAAATGAAGGGTATGGTGAGCCTGGCACAGTACCAGGTGCCTAACCATCAGTAGCTCCCTCAGTAAGATTTTGAGAGATGATGTCCATCTAAATGGACAAGCCAGGAAGTACATGACTTTTACTGAAGGCATATGCCCCAGTGTAGAAGGACTGGAAAAAAAACAAGTCTTCCAGAACCAAGAGCAATGGGTGGGCCTACTCTACTTTAGCCTAATTTCCATTTGCTTTTCTTACCTTTATTCTTTTAAAGAATACCTTTTCTGAATTTTACTATTTCTTGTAAATATCTGTGGTCAACTCTGTCCTTATGTTAAGTGTGTCTGTTTGGGATCCCATGAGAGGGATCTTGCCTAATAAAGGGTTATGAGCTCAAACCTCAACCCACTGTTCCCATGAATACCTAGAAGAAAAGTTGCAAGAGATTTTTTAAGAATGAAATAAAATTCTGGAGGAAATAATTTAAAAAGCTAAGAGAAAGTATTGTCTTACTCATTAAAAGGCTGTGAAAACTACGATGGCCCAAACAATAAGAAATCACTGAGAACTTAGGACACACAGCACTTCATGAATGATTGTTGAATAATAAACATCAGAGCAAAGCAAAAGATTGAAAAAAAAAGAATGTATAAGCAGATATGAAAACTAAATGATAAGTAAAACCAAGGAGAGATTTAAGAATCACTTGAATCCCTTAAAACCATGATGGGGGAACCTGGGCACTATAGTTTGAGAAATTGTAGACAAAAACTACTCAGATCTATTAAAATTAGAAGGCAAAGTGAAGACCGAATTCAACTATAGCTTCCTGAAAGAAACCTCAAAAAGGAAAAGTTCCAGGATTATCAGAGCCCCAAACTAGCACCCCCACAAAGAATAATTATGAACATCCAGAATGATATAGTCCTAGTTCTAAAGAATGAGGACAAGAGAAGATCTTGAAATATGATATTCTTAAAAGTAAAAAAAAAAAATAATAATTTACCATGCAACGCAGAGTACCATCCTAGGGGGAGAAATGGATTTTTAAAGGAATGGTTAACTTTTGAACATTTTTGAAAGAAAGACCACAATTGAATGGGAACTTTGAATTAAAAACACCAAACCCAGGAAAATTTATAATGAAGCAACTGAAATTAATTACATGAAATCGTGTGGTAACAACTCTTTTTGAAGTGGCAAGGAATTAGAGATTGAGTGGATGCCCACCAATTGGGAAATGATTCAATTCTGAGTACAAAAACTTAACAATCCATTCTGAGCCAATTTGAGCTGGCTCCAGCACACCACTAATGTCAAAATATATCCAATTTCACATGGAAATCATCAGGAATTGGGAAAAGGTTAAGCACAAAGATAAATATCAGTGATTACTTATAAACAAAACAATTCTCTAATACTGAAAGAGATTGAAAGGGGGGGGGGGAGCTAGGTGGTACAGTGGATAGAGTACCAGCCCTGAAGTCACGAAGACCTGAGTTCAAATCTGGTCTCACTTAACACTTCTTAGCTGTGTGACTCTAAGCAAGTCACTCAACTCAAATTGCCTCAGCAAAATAAAATAAAATAA
>JAJPUD010001736.1:47301-65636 GCA_023553655.1 Myrmecobius fasciatus | reverse complement strand
TAATGTTACCCACATGGAAGATTCTGGGGGCCTTGCTTCTGGGATGGCGCATCTATGGACATTCATTTTTCCACTGACTAAGTAACTGCAACCCTATGCAACTTTAAAACTGCCCAGCTGAACACTGGGGCTTTTTCCTGCATTTGTGTTGGAAAGTGAAGCACTCCTCCCAGCATGGAATACATTGTCAACCCAGAAGGCTATCTCCTCTTTACTATTTAGGGCACTGAAGATGGGTCAGAGATTTGGAACTTATCCTTGCTTATTTGCCACTATAAATGGAGTCTTCGGGCTGGTCCAGGAGCTCGTCACAGCAATCTAGGCTGGAAGTTGCAGGCAGCCCAGCAAGGAAGCACTAGGGAGTAAGGACCCAGGGACCCCAGCCCAGGAAGCCTTTCGATTTGAACTTGCATACCCTCTACCTTCCCTTCCAGCTCCCATTGAAGTGGGCCTTCTCCTTTTTGAACGAATGTAAGCCCTTTGGAGGCAGGGACAGTCTTGCTTATATTTGTAATCCCAACCCCCCATTAGCATAGTGCCTGTAGTATAAGAAGCACTCATTTCTCTGCATGACTGAAGAATCTCTGCCTCTCCACAACCAACCTGGGATACTTAGTTTTATTTTTCTTTAAAATCAATCATCTCCCCCCCAAAAAAAAAATTAATCTCCTTTGAGCATTTAAATATTTTAAAGGCTCCATATCCACTAAATTTATAAAAATATAAAATACAACACTTTTTATGATAGTGAAGAGCTGAAAAAGTCATCCACTGATGAATAGCTAGCCAAAATATGGTACATGAATGTAATTTGATATTGTGCTGCAAGAAATAACAAGCTCGGTGAATACAGGGTAATGTGGACAGACTTACATGAAATGATGTCAAGTTGAACAAGCAGAGCCAGGAAAACAATATACCCATGTTAAATAGAAATAATAACTTCCAACAAAACAAATGAACTGAATGATGCAAAATTATAAGGAATAAGCTTGGCCCAAAGAGATGGAAAGCACATAATTCCATGGCTGTGAAACATTTCATGTTAAATTATTTCAATGTGTTTATTATCAGTTTTATGAATTTTTCTTAAAACAGCTATTCCCTTTAAAAATTGGCTCTAGTGGAGGGGAGGAGAAGAGAGAGAGGGACACTGGCAGAAATCTAGGCAATCAACAAAATCTATTCTAAAAAATCAAAATTGTAAGTATTTTGGCATTTATATATGTATATTTTTTACAGTTAATGTACTTTTTAAAAAGTGAGGATTCCTGCATATTAACATGGCAACAAAATATTAGTTAACATAGTTTTTCCCTCAAGATAATAAGTCCATTCACTTTTTAAAGTATATTTTTTGCCAAAAAGCTATGAATACAAAAAATAAGCAAAAATCGGATTAGTATCTTCTAACACATGGTTCTGTTTTAGTAATTCCTGCAACATTTAATAGTGGAGATGATCAAGCCTGATATAACTAAAATCAGTAATTTTCAATTGTTAATTTATAAAAGCAGCAACATAATTAAACCAAGTTATTTTTAATGTCATAATCCAGTTTCATAAATTTTATAAGTATCTGTTACAATATACATTTTCATAATTTTATAATGATCACCTTCATTTTTAATACTCTACTCAGATATTTTGAGCCATTTTAAGTAATGTTTGTATGGAATTCACTCCATATTTTAAAATAAATTTATGACTATTAGGATAATAAATTATAAATAATTTATGATAAAGTAATTTATATCTTACTACTTATCCATTTATTCCTCAGGTAATGTTCCTATAAAAGGTTATATGTTAAGTTGAATTACACTAAAATATACCAAGAATCATACATTCTATACATTTTTCCTAAATGTACTTTTTCATGTGACCAAGCAAAATAATTAAAATTCCAATAGTAATTTGTTGTACATGTGACCAAACAATATGTAAAATCTTAGGTGAAAAATGTCACCAAAATAAAAAAAAAAAAAATGGATACTTAAAGCTATAAAATAGTGACAGGGATTTTTTATTTAAAATTTCTTTTCTGAAGTTAATGATGAATGTTGGAGGGGTTGTGGGAGGGCTGGGACACTGATGCATTGTTGGTGGAGCTGTGAACGGATACAGCCATTCTGGAGAACAATTTGGAGCTATGCTCAAAAAGTTATCAAACTGTGCATACCCTTTGACCCAGCAGCATTTCTATTGGGCTTATATCCCAAAGAAATCATAAAGGAAGGAAAAGGCCCCACATGTGCAAGAATGTTTGTGGCAGCCCTTTTTGTAGTGGCTAGAAACTGGAAATTGAATAGATGCCCTTCAATTGGAGAATGGCTGAATAAATTATGGTATATGAATATTATGGAATATTATTGTTCTGTAAGAAATGACCAGCAAGATGATTTCAGAGAGGCCTGGAGAGACTTACATGAACTGATGCTGAGTGAAATGAGCAGAACCAGGAGATCATTATACACGGCAACAACAGTACTATATGACGATCAATTCTGATGGACATGGCTCTCTTCAACAATGAAATGTTTCAAACCACCTCCAATTGTTCACTGAAGAAAGCCATATACACCCAGAGAGAGGGATGCGAAATGTGGACCACAACATAACATTCTCATACTCCTTGATTGATGTTTGCTTACATTGTGTTTCCTTTATCTGATATATCGTTTGTGTAGATAAGATTTTTCTTGCACACCAATGATGTTTGGAAATATGTATACATATATTCGATTTGCCAATATTTTAACATAATTAACATGTAGTGGATATCCTGCCATCTAGGGGAGGGGTGGGGAGTTGGGGGAAAAATTTGTAACGGAAAGCTATGTAAGGGTTAATGTTGAAGAATTACCCACACATATGTTATGCAAATAAAATAAAAATTAAAAAAAAAAGGATTATGTAATGAAACTATCCTATCAGAATATGTACTATAAGGCAAAAAATAAAATTCTTAACTCAGAAAAAAAAATTTCTGCTAAGAAATTTAATATAAGGAGCACAAACTTGTTGGTTGCCCAATGTGACAAGTCTTTGCCCAAGAAAACATGACACCTTATCTTACTAACAAATTAGGCCCAAAATGGGGAGAATGCATTAGACTTATTAGGGCTCTCAAAAGAGAGCCGAGAGAGTTGTTGGGGATATGTGGAACTGCTAAACTCAGACTACAAACCCAGAAGAGAACCCAGAACCCATTTAAAAACTAGCCTCTCTCAAAATATAACCTATCATAAAGGCTCAGATATGAAAGACAAAAAGAAAACAGATTTATAAGGCCAGGAACAATTCCACAAATGGGAAGTAAAAGTTTAGGAACAAATAATTCTCAAAAAAATTAGTTAACCACTGTTTCAAATTAGTAACAATAAGAGAAATGGAAATCAAAGCAATTCTGTTTTACATATCCAAAATTGGTGAGCAGAATTAACATTGAAGGGTTGTGCAAAGACTGACACACTAAAACCATTGGTGGAATTATAGAGAGTTCTAACCAGTCATTTTGGAAAGCAATTTGGCTTTTAAAAAAAACGTCTCTATTGCTCTGACCTAAAGCTTCCATTACTGGTCACATACTCCAAGCGGTCAGAAGCAGGGCACCCTATACATACATATTTACCGCAGCTCTCTTTGTAGTATGATTGGCCCAGGATTCTATCCACTATGCTGCCCGGCTGCCTTATTACACTTTAGAACATTGTTTTAGATGAATAGTTAGTATGGAAAGAAAACAAATTCTTTAAACTAGGTTAGCAAGGTGAAAATTGGGCAAGTTAAAACTGGATACTTTACAAACCAAGGTCCAATTTGCTTGGTGGCTCACCTACTAAGAGATGTCCTTTGTATGAGTCTGCTATTTGGACTAACAGGGATCCAGGTGAGTCGCTTGGGTCCTGTTTTTGCCAGCGTAACTGCTCTCCCATCCTCTCTAGGCCTTAAACTTTCTATAAATCTGATTTCAGGTTTTTTTTTTTTTTTTTTTTAAGGCACTTTACTGAGGCCATTCAATGACAAGTTCATGTCCAACTATCCTCCCCAGAGAAGTGGCCACAATCCTGGAACTTCCTGCACCCTAGATTATATGATACCTTGATTTAAGAATTAACTGTGGACTTGTATGTCATTTTCCTTGCTAGGATGTGCATTCAGCAGCCAGCTTAACCAAAGAGATTGCCAAACGCTCACGGTGGAAAACAAATTATGTAAAAACTCCTCCCCCTTTGAAGTTTATTTTACCAGATCAGTCGAGTGAGAGAATCAAAAGCCAGAAGGTGCTGTTCTTCCTTGAATTAAGATGACACTAGCTTCTTTCATATCAGCAAATTCCTTTTGAGGATAATGCCACTGGTGATCATAATCTATGCACACATTGTGGCTATTTCAAATGGGAAATTTTATTAATAAATCACCTTGGCACATCATAATCATTTATAAACCAAATATCTAATGTATAACATTAGCTATTATGTGGCTATGATATTTAAAATGACTGATTACTGTAAATTCTTCCAGTAATAATAAATGATTTTTTATTGTCAAGTCTTAGCTTAAAAAAAAAAATTTCTTTTGAACATCCAAATTATATAAGTGTCCTTATGCTTAAAGTTACAACTCTCATAATTCATATGCTTGGTAATGCCTTCCAATGGATCAGGAGAACAATATAATCAAGTCATTAACTAAACTTTTAAGCTTTTAAATTCAAAATACTAAAGATAAAAATACATTTCACAGTAAGAGCTACTTGTCCTTTATTCAAGTAAATTAGTTTAAAGTGAAATACAGGATGCTGGATTCGAATCTGCTGCCATCTTCTCCCTAGGATGAGTGTTCTTCCTCAGTGATTCTTCAGAACATGCCATCAAAACTCAACACCAGCAGATATCTTTTACATATCCTTCATGTGATGACTGCCCTTAAAAAAAATCATTCAGCTCTTGTTCTGATAATCATATAATTCCACGAACTATAGTTTATGTTACAAAATCAACAAGGTCATAAATTAGTAAGCATTTTTCAGCCAAAATCAACTCACTTAAAAAAAAAAAAGCAACAAATATGACAAGGGAAAACAGAAAGAACAGCTTATGGAATTTAATTTCAAAAGGATTAGAAATCAGTATCAGAAGATATCCTCTTTTCTATTTTTACCTTTTAAAGGTATTAATATTATCTCTAGAGACATGACGTAAAACAAAGGTATACAAAGTGCCTTGTCAGTGGATACATGTGTTAAACTGCAGATACTCAAAACTGAAATTACTTAACTTATACAATACAGCAAGTGTTGCTCAGAAAATATTGGTTTGCCAACAGAAACTTCTGTGACAGTAAGTGGAAATAATGCAACAAATAGGTTGTTTGGCATAAGTGAACTGTGAGGTCTTACCTCACTAATTATAAAGTGCTTTCTTAACTGGTCTTTCCATTAGCATCATGATTTGCTTCCATCAAAGGCACTATTATCTTTGACTTTTTCTTTGAAAATTATCAGATGTTTAAAAAAAATAACATTCTGATTTTACTAAAAATTAAAGGGGGGGAAATGAAAGGAATGTTAAGTTATGAGTTTTATTCATTTTAGGAATAAAGGAAAACTACTTGAATAACATTGTGCTTTCTTTTTATTTCTGAAATCATACCATTAAATATACATGAAATTAAATGTGATCCTTCTCTACAAGTCTCTTAGTTGTGAGACACTGGTAACAACCTTCTCTACAAGTCTCTTTGTTGTGAGACATTGGTAACAAAGTCCCACATCCCCTCAGATTTAGTGTAAGAAAAATTAACAAGGCTTCAAAATGATTCCCTCCCCCCAAATGAAATCAATAAATTAAAAAAAAAAAACTTAACTTTCATTTTATAAAAAATATTTGTTTCATCTTATAAATCTTGAAATGCTTACAAAAGCCTGAAAATACATTTAAAAGTGTTATTTTTAAACACAAAGATCCACCCTTTAAAACGTAGTTATGGTCAGAAAAGTGACAGTTAAAATGGCATCTCAGTAGTCTAAGTAAAATCACTGCATCTGAAAGCCAAAATGAGATTTCCTGCTGTTTATACCAAGAGGTCCTAGATGTACACATTGTACTTTGTTCCACTTAACGCATCTGCCCCAAACCAAAATGTCGAGAGTTCCATCTCAACTAAACAGGTTAAGAATAATACTTGGGAGACATGATGAGCTCTTCCAGAGCCACTGCACTGCAGTCTGAAACTTGCTTTGGTCAGTAAACTAAAAATATGATTCAAAAAAAGGAGAGACTATTTTTAGAACCAATTTTCTGACCTTAAGTATACTTTTACATTGAAAAGGAAAAAAAAAAGATCACATATACATAGAGGTCCCAGTTTTTCAACCGTTTGGCATTTTCGTATTATTAATTTTCTTATCTGAAAGTGTATTTATACTCCTGTGTATTGATTATCATAACATCTGCATTAAAATTAAACTCTTTTCCCCTTCCTAGCAGGTTCTGTAATGAATTGCATCAATTGCTCCTCCTGCATTTCCAAGATGATGGTCCTTCATCTTGGAGGTTTTTAAATTTTGGACCAAGAAAAAACCACCAAGCAAATCCAATAATAACACAGATGATAGATTCCACATAATAACCATCCAAAGTGGTAACACAAGATCCACCAAGTTTTTTGCAAAGCTGTAAGAATAAAAAACATTCATGAGAATTGTTTTCAAGTAGGTAAATAATTAAAATATATTTCAAAGTTTAAATTCTGTATAATTTGTCTACTTCTAAAATATTTCAAGTAATTTAATTATAAACCATCTTCATGAAAAATTTCAAAACAAACCCAAACATTTATACTTTCTCCCTCGTAAAATGTATCATTTTGCAGTAAAAACTTTTTAAAAACTTAAAGCATCAAACAAAGATAACATGCTTTTAGCTCCTCTTATTATTTTAAGAGTCAGTCAGTCATTAATATTTCAGAACCTTTAATTAGCCATTCTGTCCCACTAGAACTTGTAAGCTCCTTGGCAGCAGAAATTTTTATTTATATCACCAGGCCTGTCAAGGCATAGACCAGAGGAGGTGTTTAATAACTGTTTCTTGTTTAACTCAATCTACCATGAGTAGCTGGGCATAATTCATTATACCTATACTAGGAGCCTATGGAGTACAAAATAATGAGAGTGACATAGCAGAGGTGATGAGGAATCAAAAGCCAAGCCACTGCTCTCAGATAAAACGAATGGTAGTTTAATTCTAACCAGCATCAAGCTAATCACTCTACTTACTTCAACTGCTTCGGGAGTCCAACAATTCTGGTCTGACACTCCGGAGCACTCCTTCACTGTGAGAGGATCCACTAGCCAAAGGGCGACTGTTGAGGGCCAGTTTCCTCCCAGGTTGGAGACAGTATTTAAAAGAGTCATATATGTGCCTCCAATAAGTGGATCACTAACTTTGGCATTAAAAGCCATTATAGAAACGTACATGCTATACAATGTGATCTGCAGAGTATTAAAGAAATAAAGCAAATCAAAGAAAGGAACTAGATTAGTAAGGGGACCTTTTTTTGGAGGGTGGTGGAAGAAGCCAAAGAACAGATTATGACTTCAAGAATCATCATGCAGAAAAGAAATTAGAATTTTCCCCTTATTCCAGATGGGAAAAACCAGCATCAATGAGTAGAAATCACAGGTAGTTAAGTCTGTTCAATATAAAAATAAATTATTTACATTAAGTGACAGGCCAATATGGAATTAACTATCTTGAAAAGTAGTGAGCTGCTACCTAAGTACTCAAGAAGGAATGGGGCAATTATGTATTAGGGATGTAATAACAAGAATTTCTAGTTGTTTAAGAACATGATTTTGGATATAGGATACAGTTTACTTTTTCTAAAATTAGATTATAAATTCTAAATATAGTAAATGTTAGAAAATTCAAATTTGTCTTTTCAGTCTTAATTTCAGAGCAAAACTTATGGTTAAGAAAGTTTCCAAATGACCTGTGCTAGTAAAGAAAAAAGTTAACTAATCCTAAAGTCAAATTATTTGCATAGTGATTAATATACTTTAAAGGCTTATTTCTAACAAATGGTATACTTATGTGATTAGTAAGGAATAGAAACTCTGACATTAACTAGAAAAAACATGGAAAGAAAGCAAAATTGATTTCATAACCCATTAATCAAACAGTGAAATTCAAAAGGAAACATTTTTAATGATAAAATTGCTCTTTACAATTAGCACATAGCTAATGATGCTATAGAAACCACTAATTCAACCACTATTAGTTGAGTTTGGGGCTTACGTGTAATATACAAATCAGTGAAAAACATCCTGCCCTTAAAGTAATTTATGAAATTCTCAACAGACATGTAAATTTTGGGTCCCCCAGCTGCCATCGCATTATTTTAGGGCATGAAGGATATCACTGGGCAAAAAGTATCTAATCTATTATCAACAGCTAAACCTTCCAGGTTCTCACCATACTTTCTAGAACCAAGGACAGGAACCAGAAGGCTCTCTCTAGCTCCAAACCTCTTAATTGGCAGAAGAAAACTGAGAAGGAAAATGGTTTGGCAAAGGCACACTGCTAAGTGCCAGAGGTGGGATTTTTGCTCTCCCCTTGTTTGAGCCACTACCCTAAAAAGAACCAAACTTACTCAGACCAAGCAGTGTGAGGCTACAGTGATGATCAACTCTTCTTCCAAGTTCCAGCAAACTGCCAAACAATGAGATTCTAAAAATGCACTCCTAACAGAAAAATAGTATTCCTGGCCCAAGGTGCAAAGTTTGTCTGATTCCCTCCTCTCCACCCTCCCAAACACACATAGACACTCACCCACGCACACAATTTAGGACAGAAAATTCTGTTAAATATTAATAGAATGATCTAGGATAATTTCAAAAGTAAAAAATACTATTCATATGCAGAAAAAAAACTATTGAATCTGACTGAAGACTGAAGCAGGTTATTTTCACCCTCCCCCCCTTCTCATGGTTTTTCCCTTATGTTCTAACTCTTCTTTCACAACATGACTAATGTGGAATTATGTTTAATATGATTGTATCTGTATAATCTTTATCAGATTGCTTCCTGTCTTAGAGAGGGAGCAAGGGAGAAAAAAAGTTTGGAACTCAGAATCTTATAAAAGTGAATGCTGAAAACTATCTTTATGTGTAATTGGGGAAAAAAAGTTTAAAAAAGAAAGTTCAGCTAAAGTAGAAGCTGGCAACCAAGATTTCCAAAAGCAGTAGAGAAATCAGGAATTTGTCCCCATCCCTTCAGCTGTCCCAAATGAATTTTCCAATAAAGAATGAATGAGATTGAGGAAGAAATACCTAAAACCTAAAAAGGAATCAAAGAATGGAGAGAGATTTTGCGTATAAGAGGACCTAGTTTTAAAATTATCTTCTGACAGAGAACAATGTTAAATAAGTACTACCTTTTCAAATACTGGATGTTTACAAACTAGGTAGAGTCAACTTCAAGACTTCCTGTAAACTTCAATAAGGGCTTCTGGAATACAGTTCTGAATACATACATATGGAGCATAAAATGGAGACTAAGACTTGAAGGAAACTCTAGGGTACCTTTTTTGGTCTTCTAATGAAGAAATGTTCCCATCTCCACTATATATCTTTTTGTTTATTGGCTAGATCCATTGAGCTATCTATATCTAATAATTCTCTTATTTAAATACATTCTCTTTTTGAAGATTGTCTAGACTGCATTTTTATTGTTTGTTATTGTGTTACATGGTCTTTTCCCCCAGGTCAATCCATCTATCATAGTTAAAGGTTCTCAGTTGAAATGCTGCCATTCATCCTATACCAACAGTGAAGGTCTGATCAGGGTCCAAAAAAAGCAGGCCTTTCTCAGCAGCACACATTGATGACACAGTATAAAGTACCCCTACTGCATAATTCTGCACCATTCTGAAAAACTGAAAGGAGAAAAAGGGTTTTCGGGTCTTTCACAACTGAGTTCTAGTTATTCAAATAAATTCCTAATGACTAATCCGGTCCTCTAAAATACCTCTTGCTTTTTGAAATTGTAACTAAAAGTAGGACAAATGTGGGAAACTGTATCTTCTCTAAATATGGAAGAGGTAGCATGTGTCATGAGGATGCCTCCTCAGCAGACAATCACTACGTTCTTTACCTGATGTAAGGCGTAACTCAGCAGCACGATAACATAGTAATAGATCGGAAATCCTCCTTGATGCGCTACTTTGGGAGTCCACCAAACCATCAAAGCATATTCCAAGCCAAGTAATAATCTGCATAAAAATAAAGAATTAGAAGCTGTTTTCAATTTAGGTCCACACCAAGTATTATAAAACTACTAATGTGTACCTATATGGTGCACAGGATCCTCTATCTAAAATGTGCTTGAGGCCAATAAGATAAAAATTCATTTAAAGAAACAAAACTGAATCTGATTTTCCAACAGTTTCATGCTTGGCCACATACAGCTCAAGGTGAGAGATACCGGAGCATCGCTTTTATTTTCTTTCACACTTACCTGTAAGGCATGGCTTTATAAAACACATTTAGTGGCTGTGGGCCTGCAGTATACTTGCTGATAATCAGAGGCAATATGATCTGCAAAGGAACCATGGGCACTGCCAACAGGGCCAAGTGCTCTTTAGGCACACCCTCTTCCACTAGTTTCAGGCCTGTTACTGCATCTGCTGCTGAAAAGCCAATCTGTAACATGAAAACAGAGGCAGGGTTCAACTTTTGATTTGTGATGTCTTTCACAAAGCAGAACCAGACAATTAAGTGTTTTTAAAACTGAAAGGATTTAAGAAATCACAAATACAACTACCTTGTTTTAAAGACAAAGACACTGGGGCCCAAGCAGATGAAGTAATTGTCCAAAGGATCGCAGTTGTAGTGTCAGAGCCAGGATTAGAAAGTGAGTGTTTTTGCTTAAAGTCTGATGTTCATCCGATGATGCCATCCTTCCTCTCCTTTGAAACTAAATTAGTTATTTCACTATAAATCTATGTCTATCTCAAGACCAAGTAAGATGAAGTCTCCATCTTATAAATTAAAAAAAAAAAAAAAAAAGCTCACGTCAAAGAAAGGGGACTTGCTACATAGGTCCTGCAGTATTTCTAAAGAAACAAGCAAATTTCAGCCTTTTACTGTACGCCATTAGTTACTAATCAAATTTACTCCTTTGAAGTTCTCTGGCAAGTGTGTCAAAATGTACTTGTTACTTTTTAATATTCATAATCTATACTTCCCCCTCAATGTCTGAATAATTAAAGATAATTCTCCCTTAAAACTAATCTCTAAATAACTAGAAAATTCCAGAAATCTTTCAATATTTTCCAGAATGAGGGAAAATATGGAGAGATGGCGATCAGAGATTTGGAGCTCAGACAGGACTTTAGAATTCATGTGGTAGAGACTTTTCATATCTCAGATAGGAAGCCAAGGTACAGAGAGGTTCAATGTTAGCTAGCCAGGATCTGAAATTCAGGCTTGTAACTCCAAACCCAGTTTTGTTTTGTTTTGTTTTTTGCTTTTTGCTGAGGCAATTGAGGTTAAGTGACTTGCCCAGGGTCACACAGCTAGGGCATGTTAAGTGTCTGAGACCAGATTTGAAATCAGGTCTTCCTGACTTCAGAGCTGGTGCTCTATCTACTGCGCCACCTAGCTGTCCCCAAACCCAGTTTTTTACATCATCACTCTGAAATTATAGAGAAGTATATTGTATTCTTCTTTAAATGATAGGAGGTAAAGTAAAAATTCTATTGTTAAAAAAAAAGAAATGGG
Source organism: Myrmecobius fasciatus (assembly GCA_023553655.1). NCBI lineage: Eukaryota > Metazoa > Chordata > Mammalia > Dasyuromorphia > Myrmecobiidae > Myrmecobius > Myrmecobius fasciatus. Next base: position 53,848 of record JAJPUD010001736.1, on the reverse strand, counting down.
CAAATAATCCCTGATGTTTAGAATTCTAGTTATTATTCCTTTACAAAAGTAACTTATATGCATTTAGCATTGTCTCCAAAGTTACAGAGTACAAAAAAGTTAATTCATGATAATTTTTCCATGTGAATCCAGATAACTGAAAAAATTGCTTATGCATTATTTTTAAGTTCTAATTTGAGAATGTGGGATTTTTTCAACGGATTCCAAACTCTCCAATATTCAACACACACTGAGAAAATAGTGTATGCTTCCCAATCAGATTATGTTTATACTAGTTATGTTAGTACAGACATTTTCATTTTTACTGGAGGATTTTTCTAAATTTGTATCTATATAATTAAATACAATTATTTTAAATTAACTGAGTTAAATTAATTTTTAAAAAAATCTATATTAATAATACTCATATGATTATTTGGGGCCTACATTGTGTCATACATTCGAAGCATATTTTCTGTCACTTTCTAGGATAGGCATTTACCACCCAATATTCTTGTTGTTAAGTCCTAACCCAAGTAAAGGAGAAGGAAAAGTGAATGCTATTAAAAAGGAGGGAGAAGGGGCGGCTAGGTGGTGCAGTGGATACAGCACCAGCCCTGAAGTCAGGAGGTCCTGAGTTCAAATTTGGTCTCAGACACTTAACATGCCCTAGCTGTGTGACCCTGGTCAAGTCACTTAACCTCAATTGCCTCGGGGGGGGGGTGGGAGGGAGGGAGAAGTTCAGTTAACAAAATAAAAGTATTGGGAGCCAGAGTCTAGGAGGTCCTAGCTCTGCTCATTTTTCCCTTTATGGACTGGAAGAGTTCTTCACTTCCCCATGGGTGTACAACCTCAATTTATGATCTTTTGATCATAATCATGAACAAATGTTACAAAGTAAGAGAAAAATAAAAAATAAAGAAGTCATCAGAATGGAAGAAAAGCTGACTACAGAGAAAATGAGAAAGGGCAAATGTATAAACACTAGAATGAAAGACTGCCTATCAATTAAATCTAGAAATGCACTGATTCATATTACTTCCTAAAAAACAGTGCTGAAAATACTACTTAATTTCATGAATTGGAAAATTTATCATGATGCCTCAACTATTTTGATTTAGGGTTAATTTTACTTTTAGGGTCTGTCAAGTTTTTTTTTTTTTTCTTTTTCAAAGACTTGAAAAATTTGGAAATTTGATATATAGCATTAAGATTTGAAGGGAGCAGGGACTGGAAATGTATATGGTCAATCCTGGTAAAGTCCTTTCTTTAAAACAAGTTAAAGTTACATTAAAATTTTAAAATAGATTTACATATGCTGAATTCATCTTTGAAATAAAAGTAAATGTAAGACAGTGGCAATAATAGAGTTAATTATATGAACATCTGTTTTCAAGATGTACTCACCTTTGCCGTTAAAATCATAAGGCAGAAGGTCATAACTGCTGGCATCTTTATAATTGTAAAGAGTAGCTTATATGTGTCTGTGATCCCTTTTGTTTCTTCTTTTGATGGTATTACTTCTGTGTTTTCTTTTTTTAGAAGGGCAACTAATGTTGTTGTTATCAAAAATACGGTCCCCCAGAAAAACAGAAAATCTAAAATAAAAAAATAAACTCTTTAACTCCACAATTCTCCACAAAATGAACAGATAAGAAGTGTGAAATTTGAGAAACTGAAGGAAAGAAGGCACAGAATTTATCATATAGTGATCTTTGTGGTTCTTCACTTAATTATAGCAACATCAATATGACAAATAATTTTAGTGGAATTTTCTAAGTTATTGTTCTGAAATGTATGTATATCTTTAAACTCTCTTTAACTATTATGGTCTAAGAGTAAGTTATACAAATCTCTAAAAAAGGTGGACCATTAGCAATAGTCTATAACTAATATATAGAAAGGCCAATATAAACAGAAATTTGGCTGACACTCACTCTGAGACAGATAAATTGGGGCAATGAAAGAAGCAAAATCTACAAAGTGATATCCATCAGGGCTAAACCCGATGAATCAGTGAACACAGAGAAATAAGTTAAAGCTGGAGAGGCTTTCTATTATCTGAGAGAAGTAAAGTCCTAGGAAAGAAGCCACTGTCACACTGAAGGGACTACAGAGTCATGACTTGGGCTGTTTGAAGGCCAGATGTGGGTTATTTGGGGTCTTTTAGAATCATAATTCAGGGAAGATCCTCCTGCATGCAGACGTTCTGGTCCAAAGTGCTCCAGAAGAGAGGAGAAAGGCTGAAATCGGAGGGTAACGCACAAGACAAGCAATATGAGTGACAGACACACTGCTCAGACAGGGATGTATAGCTCTACCCATAGCTTGGGTTGGTTGGACTTACTTTCCCTTTCTCTTTCTTAATCACTGCTACAAGGGGATTGTTCCCTGGGAGGAGAGGGATATATTTGGGAACAAAATGGATGCAGAATCAATAACTAGTGATAGGACTTAAAGGAATATACAAACTATAACAAAAATCAGTGACTAATATAATAATCAGTATCAGACAGTTTAATTCTTTGTAATATTAAGAGACTTGGCTCTAAGCTATTTTTAGCTTTTTCAAGTAAAATCCATCACGAAAGAAGGCAAGATAACTTGGTGAAGATTCAAAAGAGAAAGCCTTAAAGGAAGGCACACAGGGCAGGACAGGCCAGAAAGTCAAGGGTCACTTCCTTTGCTACCCTAGCAAGGCTTAAGAAACTCTTCCCTAGCACAGCAGTTAAGAGATTAAATAATGATGACCTACATTTCTCCTTTTATTGTTGTGTTTCTTCAGTCCCTCCCTTTCACTCATTTAATTGCCCTCCCCTACTTAGGAACAAGAAGAAGAAGCAGCACGAACTCTGGCTCAAAGGTGTCCGATGTGTCCACAACACAACAGATGAAGTACAAGGATTTTAGTCACAAAGTATCCTCTCTAGGGGAGGCTTCGTCATCCAAGGGGCACAGGGGTGGAGCTCAGGTGTCCCCTTCCCCCTGCCTGGCCCTTTAAGCTCCCTCCACAATGGGAGGGATCCTGGGAATTCAGAGGTGGACAGAGTACCAAGTTTGAACCCAAGCTCTGCCGCCGGGGAGGCCCCAGCTTCAGCGTCCTACTTGGTTCGTGGAGAGGGACAGACCCAAATCACTGATTCGGGATCCATGAGTCCACTTGCTGCTGTGTGGGAGGCCCACCAGGCCAGCCTGGGGCTCCCAGGCTGTTTCTCCACCCTCAAAGCCTGGAGCATGTTCAGGACAGCTCCTCCCCTTTCCCCCAGAACCACCTCTAATAGAAGTGAAGGGGGTTTGGGGAGAGGGGAGGAGTTCTAGATCATGGGTGTCTGCCTTATTCTCTCTCTCAAATAGTCTCATAAGAACCAAGTACTATAGCCCTACTACCTTATGGATTAAATATTGTGAGCAGGCTTAAGGTTCTAATGACCATTTATACTTTTTTACAATGAAAAATAACTTCTAGGTTTCAAACAAAAAACTTTTCAAATAGTCTGTTTCTTGCCTATACAAATTTTCCTGAATCAATCATTTAATTTACATTTCATTAAAATTGGCAATTTCAAAAGCAGGCACGTGGGGGGGAGGGAGGGGAGAGGAGAGAGGGTGATGGACACTTGGATTCCAAAGAAAAGCAGAAAAGAAGGGAGCAAATCTGTGTGCAGATTTCTCTACGCACTACTGGTAAGCCTGGAAGTCAGGGAGCACCCTGGGATGTTTGTGGGCACAGCAGTGCTGACCAGTTCCATTCTCCTCCAGTGGAGAGAGAAGTGACCAGTGACCAGGCTGAGCTATCTGCCTCAGCAAAGATAAAGGTGTGCAAATCCCTTTCCTCTCTGGAAGTTCCTTGGGGCTCTCTGAAGGAGGACCAGTCTGGGGAGGGGGCATGTCTGGTGTTCCCTGGGGGTAAATGATCTCCAGAGGCAAAGAGCCACTGACCCCTGACTCTGACTTCAAAACATTCAAAAAATTACAATAATTTGCCAACACTGACAGAAATTTAAATTGTAATGAATGTTTCCAATATATAAAAGACTCAAGTGGGTCTTCACAGGCAGAGAAGAGTTGATTTTAGGGGACAAAAATTTTACATTTTTATTTGCTGAAGCAACTGTTAAGCCAAAGATTTCTTTGCTGACTCCAGTAACAAAATAGAAAGAAAAAGGAGTCTAAATTCAAGTTAAACAAGTTTGAGCATGCTCCTAATTCCTGTTTAAAGAAGAGATTATTTATTCCTTTTGCGCCTTAAACAAATGAAGATTGTTAGTAACAAGGAGAACAATGATTTCAAAATACTGGCCAGTGCCCATAGTTGAAATGGGGGAGGATACAAGAAGCTAGTAAGTCAGTCAAAGGAAGATAGATGTTGGAGGGTTGTGGTGGAATCAAGATGTCAGAAGTGAGAACTGTATCAGGCTTCCCCTCCAATTCCTTCAGAGCTAGAAAATGCAGGAGACTGAATCATAACAGAAAATCCAAAAAAAGTCACAATAAGTCTTTTGTCCAGGTCAGGAAAGCAAGACAATCAGACAAGTCAGTGGACACTCTCGGGTGCAGACCATACTTCCTAGTTTGAGGCATGGGGGAAGGAGGGAGAGGTTTTTTTTTTTGTTTGTTTGTTTTGACTTTCGAGTTTAAAAAAACAAAACAAAACAAAATGCCACCACCATAGAAACATTAAAAAAAAACTACAAATATTCATAAGGGACAAAATTGGAATAAAGTGGCTTTATTCAAATAGGAAAGATGAACCCTTCATCATCAGGAATTGGAGAGGAGTCTAAATGGACAAGGCCTAGGAGTGCTTTTGTTATGTCTTGATGATATTAAGAAAAAAAGAGGGAAAAGAAGGGAAGAAAAATAGAGAACAAAGGGTAAAGCAGATAAGCAATATGGAAAATTATCTCACATAATCAAGGAGAATGGCAAACGCTTGAACCTCATTCTCATCAAAACTGTTGAAGAAAAAACACATAGAGCTGGGTACAGAAATACATTTAACTCAACAGAGACTGAGTAGGATGGAAAGGGAAGGAAGAGGAATTAAAGGAATAAAAAATTAAAGGAAATTAAGGGATGGACTAGTCCTAAGGAAAACAAACTTTAAAGATATACAAAAATGCTTACAGGTTTGTTTTGTTTTTTTTTAAAGGGAATGTAAGGTGTATAAATTGGGGGAAAGGCTGAATAAGAGATGGTAAATGAATGTGATGGAATACTACTGAGCTATATGAAATGACAAAGGGGATAGTTGCAGAGAAACCTTTAGACTTGTATGAAATGATTCAGAGTGATTAGAACTAGTATTATTCAAGGATAATATGGTAAAACCAATTAAGTTCAAAATAATTAGGAATATTAATTAGCATAAAAACCAACTATGACTAATGATGAAACAGACTATCTGATAGAGAAGTGAAAGACTCAGGGTACAGAATTAAGAAAAAAGTTTTTTGAACACAGCCAAATTAGAAGTTTGTTTTTCTTAAGCTGTATGATTCTAACAGCAGTTCTGAATTTCTCTTTCTCATTTGGGATTTAGGAGTTGGAGAAAAAGAAAGTAGAATTTTGCTGATTAAAAATAAAACAATTTTTTAAAAATCTTGTGGAGTTGGATAAAAATGTTTGTGGCAAGGAACTGTTGCAAGGAACTGGAAACGGAGTGGATGCCCATCAGTTGGAGAATGGCTGAATAAATTATGATATAAGAATGTTAAGGATGTAATGATAGAAGAATGCCCCAAGGTTACTGCCAAGGGGGCCGGGCTGCACTCAGACAGGGCCCTCCACGGGTGGCCAGCCCCTCCGTGTCCTCAGGCCCTGTGGTCCCCTCCTGCTATCTCGGTAGTGCGTGGCTCGGGCCCACCCGCCTACCTGCCAGTGTGACCAGGCCCCGTGGCTGCGGCTCCGAACGCAGGTACTTGTTGCAGAAGTCGGCTGACTCCAGGGCCAGGAAGAGCACGTTGCCCAGGAAGTAGCCGGCCGTCTGGCCCACCGAGTTGCAGGTGGACGCGTAGCCCACGTTCTCGCGGGACAGCATGGTCAGCGCCCAGCCGTCCACGGCGATGTCCTGCGTGGCAGCCAGGAACTCGAAGAGGAAGAAAGCAAATGTAAGCGCGCGCACGTCGGGGCCGCGGCCATCAGCGCCGGCCATCAGCTGCTCCACCTGTGTGCTCAAGTAGATCATGAAGAGCCCCAGGACGTACTGAGTGGGCACAAGCCACGACTTGCGGCGGCCGAAGCCGCGGACGTAGACGGCGTCCACGAGCGGCGCCCATAGCAGCTTGAGGCTGAAAGGCCAGAAGACGAAGCTGAAGAAGGCCTGGTCCGTGTAGCTGGCATTGTGGCTCTGCAGCAGCAGCGGGACGCTGCCGGCCAGCCCCAGCGGGATGCCCTGCAGCACGTACAGAAGCAGGAGCAACAGGATGCTGCTCAGCTCGGCGCGGCAGCCCTGCGGGACCCGCGGCGCACGCCCTCCAGCCGCCCGCAGCAGAGCCTCCGTGTCCCCCTCGCCGCCCACGCCTTCGGTGGCCGGCTCGTCCTCCCAGGCGCCCGGTGGCAGCGGCCC